>PVKH010000235.1:0-31202 GCA_004027955.1 Chaetophractus vellerosus
TACAATTTCCATAATTATCACTATAAAGATAATAAGAGAAGTCACAGTCTGAAGTTTAGCAGCTACAAATCCCAATCTGGTAATACCAGTTTTCACAATAAATATAACTCTTTATTCTTCTGTATTTTCCTTATTCTTTTAATTAAAAATTTTCTTTATTTTTATTATTTAATTTCTATTTAAAGGGCTCATATCCTGTGGATTTTCAGGAGACTTTGATCTATGAGTAGTGAAAGGTGTTGAATCATACAGGTTGGCACTGAGACATCCATCTACTCTATCTGCAAGACTGTAATTTTCAGGTTCTCTTTGTTTTTTTTCTGCACTGTCCTGAGGATTCCAAGGCTCTTTCTGAAGGCTCTCAATGTCTCATTCATTTAGTCCAGAAGTTACTAACTCAAATGTCTTCAAGAGCCAAGAAGCTAATGGAAAAGAGTGAATACTTCCATTGTATGTAAAAGAGCATGGTGGTAGCTAATGGAGATTTCAGGCTCCTGTAAGGGGGCTGTGGAGCCAGTCAGTGCCAGAGGATTATTGCCAGTGGTGGCAACTCTGGGAGGAAAAATATAAAACATACATAAATATTTGAAAATGTTAACCCGCTGCATGCGGTCACATCTAGGGAGAAAGAAGACTGTCTAGTCAGAGCCTTGGAAAAGAGTATCAATTACAGAGCGGAATGATGTGAAACCATAGGTGGAAAAAGGAAACAAGCAGAGAGGTGGGATGAGACTTAGAACATTACAGAAAACACAGTTGAAGGAATTTTCAAAAGGTGGATAAAATGAACTGTGTTATCAAAAGCTGCAAACAGGTGAGAAAAAAGTGAACTGAGGAAAAAAGACTTTCAATTAAGCAATGAAAAGGACATTGGGTTCCTGTTAGAGAACTATTTTGATTCTTTAAGCACAATAGATAAAAGATAAAGTTTTAATAAGTTTGGTTATAAGTGGATGATGAAATGGAAAAGGCAACACGAAAACCATACCCATGAGGAATTTAGGAGAAAAAAATGAGAAATATATTGCCATAATGCACATGTTTAATTACAAACAAAGCTCCTTCTCTTTTTTCAGGATTGGAAAAAGGCATTCTTATATAGGTTTTTGATAGCAAATGCTGCTCTACAAATAAATGTGAAATGGGCAGAGCAAGTGTAACTCAGTGGTTGAGCACCTATCTTGCATGTACTAGGTCCTGGGTTCAATCCTCGGTATCTCCTTATAATAATATATATATGTGTGTGTGTGTAATTTATCTTGAATATATCTTGAATATATATATAATGGTTTTACAATGATGAATTTTTTCTTCACAACACATGCTTTCATTATACATATAAGAAAAATAAGCAAAATTTATTTTTTATTATTATCAAAGAACATGTGAGTTTACAAAACAATCATGCATAACATACAGGATTCTCATACATAACTCCACCACCAACACCTTGCATTACTGTGGAACATTTGTTACATTTGATAAAAGAACATCCAGATATTACTACCAACTATAGTTTATAGTTTATACCTTACATTAGGTGTATTTTTCCTTTAAAGTACCCTATTATTAGTACTATTAGTATTATACATTTGCTATATTTCATGTGTACTCACCACAATCCATCATGCACCACAGGGCTCACTATTTTATATAGTCCCATGCCTTGTACAATCCATCCAAAGTTTTATAGATGAGTTTCATAATACAGCCTCTTTTAGGTTTAAAGAATTTATTCAGTTACATTTGTGAACAGAGATAAATTAAAATAAAAAAAGACTACTATTGGAGAAAGATATGAATTCATTTATATTCAGGTAGTAAGATGCCCCAATTTTTGTATATTTATAAAAATGAACTAGAGAAATGACTTTTTCTTTAAGTTAGAATTTTCACAAACCAAATCATAATATTCTTCAATGCTATTCTAAATAGGTGGCATCCAAATTCTTGACATACAGAATTAAGCAATACCTTTAATATATTAAAAATGAGATTCCAAATTGAAGGCATCCGATTTCTTGGCATAAATAGTTCATTCACTATATATAGAATGAGATGCTAAGTGCCAAATATACTTAGTTGATTTAACTGAAATTATTTTAAATGTTGCTCCATTGCATCAATTGCCAGCTTTGAAGAGATTTATTTTTATTAACTTGAAGTTTAAATAGTGGCAAAAATAAGCAATATTCATATTTTCCCCTATTAATGCCACTAAACTAGAATTAATAAAAATCTTCAAGTATCAGGTATATGTAATATAATTCTTTTTGGGAATAACTTCTATTTTAACAAAAATCATTATATTATTCATGATAAATCTACTACTATAAAACAATCAACCTTTATTTCTAAAGTGACTTTGACCTCACCTCCTGAAACTGACAGGGTGACTTTCCTCAATGAACAAATAGAACCTTTTAGAGGGAAGCAAATATGCCAAATACCCAGGTGAATTTTTTTTATCTTAAAAATCAAAGTAGTTAATTTTACCACTGGGAGGAATTAAACCAGATGTAATAGCTATAACTGCACAGATTCTGTTCCTTAAGGCCTAGAGATAATTAAAATAAACACAATGGCTTTACTTCTTCTTAATGTGTTATTTATATTCTAGTCTCCTGTTGGGAACTATATGTATTCAAAATTATTTTTAGTTACTGATGACAAATTAAATTCATTTAATCCTATTTGGATTTTTAATGTTAGAAATAAAAAGATCAAGGCCATCATTAACCCACATTAAAAAATTTGACTAATGTAAGATTTTCCCTGAAATATAGTAGGAAAATATCATTTGAAGTAAGAAAATAGAAATAACTTTTACAAGGTATTGAAAATTATATTACTATTCTCAGGCAATAATAGAGATAGATACAATTAATATTTTGTCTTTAAGAAATTATTCTTTGTAAAGAATTCTATTATAGCAGATATTTTTCTTATTTAAATGCATTAGATTTAATATATTTCCTTAAACTTTACAGCAACAAATAAAAATTGGGTCATTTTAGTAGTATAACATGCATCTCCAATATTATTGATATTTAATTTTAGTCTCAATATGCACCTACTTATTCATTCAAGAAATGTTTATTAAATACTATTTTTATACTTGAAAAATAAAGCCTTTCATAAGGCAAAAAGTTACTATAAAAGGATAATTTAGCATTTAATCCTCATGATTCAGAATCTAAAATAATATCGAAATAAGGTCATTATCAGGAATTATCCTCAGACTGGCAGATGTTTGTTGCTATTTTTCCCCAGTACCTGGTGTTAATTGGTATGAATTCCATTTGAAGCTAATTTAAGGGTTAATGGGAAGAAAATACATGTATACATATGTCTTTAATGCAAAAGTATGAACACTCATAAAAGAATAATTCACAAATCTAAACACAAGGAAGGAGAGAGTAAGGGAGGCAAGTTGTTTTTTGCTTCCCCTGAGCAAACATGTAATTTCCATGATTCCTTTTTAATGACTGCGGTCTGCAGCCAGTAGGTACTGATTTATGAAAAGCTGTAAAAGATCAGGTGGAGCTCTGCAGGACACCATTTACAGCTGCATGGATTGAAACCTATCTAATTTGTCTAGTAAAAGTGTGAGCTCACGGTGCACATCACCCAACCTATAAATTTCCCCTTTAGACCTGATGTCTGGGGCTGGGTCTAAAAAAAAAAAAAGCCAATGCCTGCAGCTGCTCTAAAAGCCCAGATTCCCTTGGTGCGCATGAAGAGACATCACAGGCTCTTCACAGTGAGAGACAAATTCCTATCCATTGATAAACTCTCCAGATGTCCTCTCGGAGGAGGAAAGGAACCAATTTTTATTTGAAATCCTCAGAGAATTCCTGGAAGTGGAAAAATGATACTTTGCAGAGCTGGTTATTCTGAGGTCACTGACATTAAAATTAGGTCATTTTTTTTGTCTTGGTTTACTTTGATCCAAGTAATAAACATAAAAACTCGGCTGGGGTCACTCTAATCCCTAATCCACATGTCCTGTTCTATTTCAATTTGTTTATACTAATTTTCTCCAAACTCTGGTTGAGGCTGGCTTTGGTGGAGCTTAAAAATAAAAAACCTTTTTGAATTGAGGAGAAAAAATTCTGCATTTTGCTATTAGGCACACTTCATAAATATTCTGAATAACTGTCCTGGGGTTTGATTCTTCATACCTACAAACCCATAAATAAAAGATATTGCTATTCATAGGACAAAGAGTCGACGTTAGGTGCTATGCTGCAGCTACTGTGGATATCTAAGCTATAGGGTATGCATGCATGTTTGTGTTTCTGTGTGTGTGAGGGTCTCACTTCATTTTTCTTATAAAAATTTCTTACATCTGATTTGATACTATTCCCGTTGATTTTGCTTACTAATTCAACGATTTGTCCAATTGATCCAATGTTTTATCTAATGCTAGCGAGAGAGACCATTTCACTCATGAGAGCCATGCGGAAATAACCCAGGAATATCATGCAAGTTTGGGAACCTGAGTTGTAGATCTGTATTTGTCATTCCTCAAATTCTTTTGAAAGTAACAAAAACAAAAAAAATTTCTATTACGAAAATTAATAATTTTTTTCTTTCCTGGAAGAATAATTTTTAAAAATCATAGAAAATTATGCCTACTTTTGTTTAAAAAAAGACTAATTTTTAACATTTAACAATTATTTTATAGTTGTGTGGATATCATAAAGGAAATGAAATTGATATTTCGTGAAATAATGCCAAAGATTTTTTTCCTTTAAAAATAACCTTTAAGATTTAGTTATGGGGCATGCTGTAGCCCAATTGGTAGGGCACCAGTTTACCACATAGGAGGCCCCGGGTTCAGTTCCCGGGGCCTCCTCGAGCGGGCAGACTGCCTTGAGAAGGCAAGCCGCCGTGGGCAGGAAAAGCCGCCGCGGGCCGGGCAAGCCACCGTGAACAGGCAGGCCGCCACAGCAGGGGAGACAAGCAGTCACAGAAGAATGCAAAAATGAACACAGCAAAAACAAGCAGAAAGGGGGGATATGTAATAAAAAAAAAGATTTAGTTAAAACTAAACCATAATATAAATATAAATCATAAAACTCCATAATTTTAATTTATAATTCAATCATTTGAAGTATTGAATACTAAAATATTTGAGTTTAGTCTAACGGAAAGAGGATGAAAAAGTCCCGCACTTTCAGCTGTGCTCTGCTTCACAAATGATGATGACACAGGAGGAACTAATTATTGTTCTATATCATCCACCGAGAATGAAAATAGACATAAAACCAAAATGTCAAGTTGCCATTTTTCCTTTTAAATTCAGAATTAAAATTGCTTTAAAATTTGGTCATTTTCATCAAATAAATGTAATATATCACCATCAAAAGCCAGATGGATAGTCAATTTACATTCTTTTTGTGCCCCCCGAAAACAAATGCAAGTTTGGGGAATAGTACAAAATTGCCAGAATTGGACTTAACCAAGCTTAAACTTGGTTTAAGCATGCTCCTAGTATATTGGGGAGTAAGTTGGAGAAGCTACATCAGTAGTAGTGGCAACTTCCCAATTAAAAATCTTTTCTACATGAGTGTAGGTTTGGAACATTTATGGATTTGCTTCACAGATAGACTTCATCATTTAGAAAATATTCAGGATTATAATCAATGCCTGCTATTCATGGGTGCTATTCAAATTCAGTATACCGTTTCATTTCATCTGATGAGTTCATTTCGCTATTTCATGCTATTTAAAGAAAGTATTGATATAAGTACTTAATAGAACAAATCCATTTATAGATTAAAAGCCAATGCATTTAAATGCATTCTTTATTTTGGTGTCCTCAGACAAATTCTAAATGTGGAATTTAAGCACTTCAAGTGATGGTATTTATTTAGACACATGATTCAAGTATATAGGAATATATGAAGTTCTAGTCTTAAAAAGTACCTAATATTGGAGATTTTTAAAATAATAATTCTGGAAAGTTTCAAGAGGTCAGTGCAGGTTAAATAGAACTAAAATATCACAAAACACAAAACATTCTGAAGAATAAATATGAAGAGATAAAAATCCAAATGTACCTTCTCAATAATAAAATAAAAACGAGAATTTGATAATCCAATTTTAATAGTATATTTTACTGCAAAAATGAAGACAGAAGCTATGAAAAGTAGAATAGCATATCCATTTAGGAGCATGGACTATAAAGTCTCATTATGAGCTTGGAAAAATTAATTGATTGTTCACATAAGGCCCATGATAATACCTGCTTTACAGAGTGTTTTCACTATTGTGTACATAATATTATATATGACTAACTACTAGTTATTCAAAAAGGTAATTAGCAAATTCATTGCATTCTCACTGTTTTGTATAAAATTGAATTTACTACAATTTTCTTCTTGAAATTTCAAAAACAAAACCATTCTCCTAAGTGTATTACCTTAAGTCTGATTAATGACTAGTTAACAGATAAAAATCAAAGAGGACACATCACAGGCTATAAATAGCCTCAGAGAGAACAGGAGAAACATAGCATTGTGGTCACAAGAGGTACAAAATAGCTTGAGTCACTTTGGCTCTACCTCTTTTGCCTAAGGAAACTCAGATTTGTAATCTAAGCTCTTTTAGTTTCAGCTTCCCCATCTTATTTAAGGGAGATAGCATCGGTTCCTACCTAACATTATGAGAATTAAGGTCTTTCATATCTTCCTAAGATGCTTAGTATAATGCCTGGCACATTATAAGAACTCATAAATGTTTGAAATTGTTACTGCTGCTGCTGTTGTTATTATTATTATTATTCATCTGAAAACAGGAGCCTTTATAACTACTTTGTACTAAAGTTCCCTTCCATAAGAGAAAAGAGATTTAAAAAAAAAAAAAAAGAAAGGAAAATCAATGGTCCACCTAATGCCAGGTCCCAGTCCTGTAAGTAAAAGGGCAATTAAAGAGGTCACTGAGAGCTAAAGAAAGACCCCAAAGACAGGTTACCAGCAGACTGCTGCTTTTGGCTCCTCAGGAATGCAAAGGTGGTCTCCACTTCTTTTACATTCCTTCTTTCTGTTTCTTTGACTCACCATTTCCTGTAGGTGGTTTGAGATTTGAGATCTGTGGTTAGGACAGTAAGTGTATAAAATAATCTTAGAAGTCCCACTCTTGAAATGCTGATTGAATTGCACAGTATAAATCATGAGAGAGAGAGAGAGAGAGAGAGAGAGAGACTGAAATCCATTTAGTTTTGTCAAATATGCAAGAATGTTTCTATTGTTACTCATCTACATGCTTCTATTCCTTTTATAGGTTTTATTCTTAATGACTTACAACATTCTTTAAATCTGTGTCGATTTTATGTCTTGCTGTACATACAGCCTAGATTGTTCAAACCATCATTCAGACAGCAACCTGTGAAATATCTATAATTAAATATAGAGTAGGAAGGATTTTATATTGGAAGCTGAATCCTACAACAAATCAGATAGGAAAGTGATCTTTGTGTTTTGTCTATTAAAATTGTATTCTAAATTACATCTTTGGAAATGGTTAAACAAACATTATAATTAAGTACAAATTTATGTTTTTCACTGCAAAGTTTCAACAATTTAAACAGCAATTGTGAATGGAAAAGGAGCTCTTAGACAAGATGATTCTTCCAAGCTACCACCTTGAACAGATGAAGCTTTCATGTAGATAAATTACACAAATAAACTGGAACTCTACATGAGGTCTGAAAGTCCCTGCCTAAATGGGTGGCAAATGTGGACATATGGCAACTCCACTGACTCTGATCTCTCCCTGTTTGGTGTTTTCTTCTCTTGCAGACCATCAAACCTTCTTTTGGACCAAAGCAATGTCGACATCACTACCTTTCGCACAACAGGCGACTGGCTTAACGGTGTCCGGACAGCCCAGTGCAAGGATATCTTCACAGGCGTGGAATACAGTTCTTGTGACACCATAGCCAAGATTTCGACAGAGTAAGAAAAAGGCTTTATTAAGAAGAATGAGTGGTTCTGAGCTTTCTATGGAACATACATATATTGGGTCAATGTTTTCTATATTTTAGCTGTACCCCTGAGGTACAACTCACTGGGCTCACTGAGGTACAACCACTAGGCTGGGTCTGGGCTTATTTTGTGAACCACACATCTGGATTATTGTTTCCTGATGTGTCTTCCTCCTTCATGATAGGTACTCACAATGGGAATCTTTATTGACTCCATGTCTTCCTTAAGATAGGCCAACAGTTATATACCATGCCCACATTCACATACCCAAGACCTTAATTTTAAACATAAATGGACATGGTAAAGTAAATTATTATATTTCTGCATTTTTAATTTTCCATTATTTTTACCAAACATTTTCCTATACGGATATGGAAAATTGGGAACTGAGTAGATAATCCGGCGTAAAGGACAAATGTTAATGTTAAAGTAGTTTTCACAGGTAGTAAATAAAAATGTTATATTATCATCTATTATTTAGAGTCTCTCTGTGATAGATATGCTAGAAAATGAAGTTATAGATAATTTTAAGATATGACTTTTTTTTTTCCTCAAAGGGCTTATAGTTAGGGTGGAAAGACAGAATATTCATGAGATTAGTATTAATTTACAAGTCCATATTCTAAAAGCCAATAATTTTCAAATATAATAGGCTGCATTTCTTAGGAATCTTTTGCTAATCGGAATCCTTTGGTATGAGAAACTCTGGAGCTTAAGGAAAGGAAACTGATAAAGAACCAAGTGAATCCAGTGAATTTAGGAGCAAAACATTGGTCTTCATTACAAGGGAACTAGAAAATGAAGAACTAGAAGCGATACATTCCTGAGGATTAGATGGGGCACTTTATCAAAGAAGAAGGGTTTACCTGGGCAGATATAGGAGATTGGTACCAAATATTGTAGATTATATGGTTGGTTTGGAAACTGTGTTTATCTTCATGTCAGAGTCTTTCTTTGATTTTTGTTACATTAAACAAGCCATTTTGTCCACTAAAGTTCTATTAAATCTTATCCTTTTCAGCTAATATTTTAATATTTAAATATTGTTTTAGACTTTCATTGTCATCCTGTCAGTCATTTAAACACAGTCACTGTGTACAGTATCATTAATAGAAATATTAGTGTCCAAAATTAGGTAAGTAAGTTTACAGTTGATGGTGTACCATTTCAATGACAAATACATAAAACCAAAAATAGACTTACAGGAAGGATATTTTACTATTGGAGAGTAGAACTTGTTTTTAGAAAATAAACTCACCCTATTCTATTTAACAAATGTTAATATTCCTGTTTGAAGTGCAATATATTGTTTATTGAAAAGGCTTTTGTCCCAATTGATGATATATTTTTATTTTCTGTGGCAGTTCTTATGATCAGACAGTATTTTAGGATATATTCATGCACTTAAATATTTTTATAAAATGTTATTTTAGTAATATAAACAGAGCTTTGATACACAAGACAATTTAAAGCTTAGAAACAAAGCAAAGAACCAATACAAAGTCAAATATTTCTGCACCATTGCCAGGTTTACAAAAGTAAATTAATACAAATGCTTATTCTCAATACAATATCAGCACTCAGATTTTAGATAATGAAAGTTTATATTGAAGTAGATGAGGCAAAACAGTTAATACGATTAACTACTAGCTCATAATTTAAATAAAGTCAACCATTATAAGCTGTGAATTCAGTAAGATAACTATTTGTTGAGAAAGGTGAAAGGACATTTGTTATGCTTCTAAGTTAGTAATGTACTTGTCTCAATAATGCAGTGTTGGAGTCTTTGTGGCTGCTTGGACAATTTTCACTTAATTATTAATATTATTTGAACAATCTGTGAATAGACATTCAACAAGAAAGCTGACTTCTACAAAGACTAAGCTCTTTCAGTTTTGTCCTTTACACTGAGCCAAATGATCCTTGATAGCTCTGTATTTCACACCCTTAATGCATTTTCTTCTGTCCTTTCTCTCCAATTCAGGGGCAGCATAGGATTCACACCTTTTGACCTAAATCTCCTTGAAAGGATTTTTTCTTCTAGTTTTTCTGCAATGTCATGTTCTTCATATCCTTAATTTATATCATGAAAATAAGAATTTAGTGGGAAGATGGTGGAATAGAAAGCTCCAGTATCAGTCCCTCCACCAGAACACCTAAACAGGCAGAGACTGTCTGAATCAACAATTTTGAAACTCTGGAGACCAGTAGACCATTATATAGTATTCAGGGGAGAGTGGGAGGAAGAGGGCAGTAATTACCAGTAAATTGTTCTCTCCACATGGTGGATACTGATGCCAAGACCCCAATCCTGTGGCAGGTAGCCGTAGGGTCTGGCCCCTATTACAGCTTGCTGGTACCAGGACAAAAAAATCCCTTCCCCAAGATCTGATGTGGGCACAGGTCAATCACTGATCATCACTTTTGCTTAGATACTTTGGATACCTGGAAGCCTGGCTTAGAGTTTAGCCATTGTTCCAAAGCACAGACAAAGCTCATAGTAGACACTTAAAGATGATCCATTTCCTCGGAGCTATAGAGAACAGTTGAAGAGCCACAGTTGCTGGGAAGGTCAAAAAGTACAGCTCTGGGCAATCATGGAAGAAACTCCTGGTGCCCTTCCTGCCTTCTTCCTCATCCCTCTCCAGGACAGTTTGGAGCCAGCCAACACTCCTTTTGTGGATCCCTGGCCTTGTTCAAACTGGGAAAGGCTGAAATGGGAAACTCCTCTGCTGTGTGACCCTCTGCCAGAATATGCCCTCCAGGCAAAAGCAGTTGGAGACAACAAAAGCAGTGTAAGAAACAATTTAGCTGTTTGGCCTGGGCCCATAAAAATGAAGAGGAAAAAATTCTAGAAAATACCAAGAAGATCAGCATATGGACATACTGGGCAAAGACTTAAAAAAAAAAAAAGATTCTCAATATGCACAAAGAGGTGAAGGAAAATACAGAGAAAGAACTAAAGGATATTAGAAAAACAATGAATGAACAATATAAGAATTGCTATAATGAGAGAAATTCTAAAAGGGTATCAAACTGAATTACTGGAGTTGAAAACCACAATAAGTGAAATGAAAATTCCCAGAATAGGTTTAGATCAGAGCTGGCAAAAGAAAGAATCACTGTACTCAAATATAAGACAATTGAAGAATCAGGCTGAGGAACAGAAAGAAAAAGGAATTATAACAAATGAAAATAGCCTAAGAGATATGTGGGATACCATGAAGCATACCAATATATGATTTATGGGGGTCCCAGAAGAAGAAAAAGAGAAAGGTAAAGAAGGAATATTCAAAGGAATAATGACAGAAAATTCCCCAAACTTAGCAAAAGACATGAAAATGTATATGCAAGAAGCCTAGAGAACACCAAACAGGATAAACTTAAAGTAAAATACACCCCTTCACATATTGATCAAACTTTTGAATGCAAAGAATAAAAAGAGATCTGAAAGCTGCAAGTGAAAAGCAACATGTAATATACAAGGGAGTCCCAAATAGATTAAGTGCTAATTTCTCATCAGAAACCATGGAGGCAAGAAGGCAGTGGGTTGAAATACTTAAAGTGCTTAAAGAAAACAATTGCCAACCGAGAATTTTACATCCAGTTAGACTTTCTTTCCCAAATGAGGGAGAGATTAAGACATTCCCAGATAAAAAAAGCTGAGGGAGTTAATTACTCTAGACCTCCTCTGCAATCAATGCTAAAGGGAGCTCTTCAAACTGAAAGGAAACTACACTAGACAGTGGTTCAAAGTGACATAAAGAAGTAAAGACCACTGGTAAAGGTAATCATTTGGGTAATTTTGAATACCAATACTATTGTATTGTGATTTTTTGGTTTGTAACACCACTTCTTATTTCATTTCTTATGCAGATGCATAAGAAATAATGATAAACCTATGGTTTGGGGCATACAGTGTACAAAGTCATAATTCATAACAAGTATAAAACAGATGGAGAGACAGAGGTTATAGGAACTTTGTATGTATGTGCTATTAAAGTTAAGTTGAAATCAAATGGAATATAATTGTTATATATTTGTGATGTTAAATTTTAACCCCATGGTAACCACATCAAAAATACATAACAAATACATCCAGATAGACATGAGGAGGGACTCAATATGCTACAAGAAAAAAATCAAATAAATATAAAAGTAGACATTACAGGAAGAATTGAGGGACAAAAATGTTATTAGATTTACAAAGACTGAAGAGCAAATGGCAGAAGAAAGTCCTGCATTATGTGTAGTGACTTTAAATGAAAATAGATTAAATGCTGCAGTCAAAAAGTAGAGATTGGTGGAAAGAATAAAAAATCACAACTCAACTGTATCATTTACAAAAGAAACATTTTAAATTAAAAACAAAACAAAATAAAACATATCTAAGTTGAAAGTGAAAGGATGGAAAAAAATATATACCATGTAAATAGTAACCAAAAGAGCTGGGGTAGCTTTACTAATATCAGCTAGAATAGTTTTTAAGTAAAAAAAAAAAAAAAAACAGTTATGAGGACAAAGACATTTAATATATAATGATAAAATGATTGATTCAACAAGAAAATGTAATAATTAAAAACATAATGTGAATATTCTCACTGTCTTCATTTTGTAATAATCAGGGTAGACTAAACATTCACTGTATTAGAAACCATGCATGTGTCCCCAGACCTAGTTTTTCTCCCTAAGTCTGGTTTTTAGAATGTTGATGATAAACTAAGCCTGATTTATTATATGACCATCCTGTATGGGAAAAGACTGTAACTCTAGGTATCTTTGGTCAAATTTAAGAGATATAGCAGGGGGATGGATGTGGCTCAAATGGTTGGACATCTGTCTCCCATATGGAGGGACCTGGGTTTGATCCCTGGGACCTCCCGATAAAAATTTATAAAAGAAAAATATAGAAGGCATGTGGGCCTCCAGGCCCCATGCACAGGTGTGCCATTAGGCCCTGCAAGTGGGTGAAGCCCCCAGGCCCTGCGTGTGGGTGCACCACCAGGCCCCGGGAGCAAGTGTACCACCAGGCCCCGTGAGTTGGTGTACCCTCGGGCCCTGTGCATGGGTGTGTTGCCAGGTCCCACGAGCGGGTGAGTCCTCCAGGCCCTATGTGTGGGTGCGCTGTCAGGCCCCGCAAGCAGGTGTGCCATTAGGCCCCCTGCACGGATGTCCCATCAGGTCACTTGAGTGAGTGAGCCCCTAGGCCCTGCAAGCCATGCAGCAAGATGATGATGTAACAGGAGAGTGACACAAGGGTGAGCCAAGGTGAGATATGCCACAAAACCAGGAACTAAGGTGGCGCAGGCGGTAGGATGCCTCTCTCTGACATTGGAGTTTCTGAGAATCGAATCCCAGCAAAGACAGGAGGAGAAGGATGAGAAGAGAGGGCAGGAAATGGATACAGAGAGTTGCCCAGCAAATGGACACAAAAACAGCAAAAACGGGAGGGAGATAAAAATGAGTCAAAGTAAATAAATAAATAAATCCTTAAAAATAGAGCAGCTGTAGCTCAAGTGTTTGAGTCACTGCTTCCCATGTATGATGTCCCGGGCTCGATCCTTGGTACCTCCTAAAACCAAACAAACAAAAAAACTAACTCTCATTAGGAAGCAGATGTAGCTCAGTGGTTGAGCTCTTGCTTCCCATGTATGAGGTCCTAAGTTCAATCCCTGGTGCCTCCTAAAAATAAATAAATAAAAATAAAAATAACTAAGTGAAGCAGAAACTGCCAGGAGACTCTAATACACCACTTTCAATAATGGGTAGAACAACTAGACAGAGGATCAATATGAAAATACAAGACTTGAATGATGCTATAAATCAACTAGACCTAATAGACATATATATAAATACTTCACTCAACAGCAGCAGACTATACGTTCTTTTTGTGTGTACATGGCTCATTCTCCACGTTAGATCATATCTTCAGTCACAAAAGAAGTCTCAATAAATTTAAAATATGGAAATAATACAATGTGTCTTCAACCACAACAGAATTAAGCCAAAAATTAATAACAGAGGTAGAAAGGGAAAATTCACAAATATATGGAAATTAAACAACAGACTCTTAAATAACCAATGGGTTAAAGGGGAAATCACAAGGGAACTAGGAAATATCTTGAAGTTAGTGAAAATGAAAACACAACATACCAAAATTTTATGAGATTTATGAGATGAAGCAAAAGCAGGGGTGAGAGCGAAATTTGTAGCTAAATTCTTACATTAATAAAGATGATCTTATATCACAGACCAAACCCCAAACTGGAAGATCTAGGGAAAAAAATGCAAACTAAACACAAAGCAAGTAGAAGGAAGGAAATAGCAAAGACCAGAGTGGAGATAATTGAAATAGAGAAAAATAGTAAAAAAAATAAACAAAGAAACAAACAAACAACAGAATCAACACAACCAAAGGTTGATTCTTTGAAAAGATCAATAAAATTGACAAACATTTAGAAAGTGAAGAAAACAAGAGAGAGGACAAAAATGACTAAAACCAGAAATGAAAAAAGGGGGATATTACTACCAAATCCCCTGAAATATAAAAAAGTCTATAGAAGGATAATGTGAACAACTACATGCCAACAAATTAAATAATCTAGATGAAATGGAAAAATTCCTAGAAACACAAAAACAACCTATACTGACTTAGAAAGAAATAGAAGGTCTCAACAAACCAATAACCAGTAAAGAGATTGAATCAGTAATCAAAAACACCCCAAAAAAGAAAAGACAAGATGGCTTTATAGGGGAATTTTGCCAAGCATTCTATGAAGAATTAACACCTATCTTGCTCATAGTATTCAAAAATTGCAGAGGAAGAAACACTCCTAATTCATTCTATGAGGCCAACATCACTATCATGTCAAACCCAAATAGATATCACAGAAAATGAAAATCATAGACCATTATCTTTTACGAATATACATGCAAATATTCTCAACAAAGCCTAGCAAACTGAATGCAAAAAACACATTAAAAGAATTATATACCACCATCAAGTGGGGTTTATACCAGGTAACCAGGTTCAACATAAGAAAAACAATAAATGTAATAAACCACATTAACAAAATTTAGGGAAAAACAAAAAACACACGATCATATCAATTGATGCAGAAAAGACATTTGACAAAATCCAACACCCCTTCTTGACAAAACACTTAATAAACTAGAAGTAGATGGAAACTTCCTCAGTATGATAGCCTGTATGAAAAACCCACCATTAACATCATACTTAATGGTGAAAGACTGGAAACTTTCTCTCGAAAATCAGGAATAAGGAAAGGACCCAATGTCACCGCTGTTATTCAACATTGTACTGGAAGTTCTAGCCAGGACAATTAGAAAGAAAAAAGAATTAAAAGGCATCCAAATTGGAATGGAAGATGTAAATTTTCCATAATTGCAGATGACATGATCCTATACACAGAAAATCCTGAAAAATCAACAAATCCCTAAAGCTAATAAATGAATTCACAAAAGTAGCAAGATATAAAATCAACACCTAAAAACTATTAATGTTTTTATACACAAGTAATGAAGTTTCAGAAGAATTCAAGAAAAGTTTCCATTTACAATAGCAACTAAAAGACTCAAATATGTAGGAATAAATCTAATGAAGAATATAAAGGACTTATACATAGAAAAGTGTAAAATATTGCTAGGATAAATCAAAGAAGACATAAATAAATGGAAGGACATTCCATGTTCATAGACTGGAAGACTAAATATTGGTAAAATATCCAGTTCTACCCAAAATGATTTGCAAACTCAATGCAATTCCAATAATAATTCCAACAACCTATTTTGAAGGAAAAGTCAATCATCAAATTTATGTGGAAAAGGAAGGGGTCCTGAATTGCCAAAGTTATCTTGAAAAAGAAGAACAAAGTTGGAGGACTCATACTTCCTGATCTTAATACTTATTAAAAAGCCACTGTAATCAGAACAGTTTGGTACTGCATAAGGGTAGACATATAGACCAATGGTATCAATTCAAGAGCCTATCATGAAAGTAAACAACATCCTAAAATATGGTAGAAAATATTTGGAAACCACATAGCTGATAAAGTTTTAATATCCAGAATATATTAAGAAACCCTACAGTGCAACCACAAAAGACAAACAACCCAATTAAAAAATGGGCAGAAGACTTGCATAGACATCTCTCCAAAGAAGATATGCAAATGGTATAAAAAAATACGGAAAATGATGCTCAACATTATTTTACTTCAGGGAAATACAAATGAAAACCACAATGAGACAATTTTACATGTACTAGAATGGCTACTATTTTAAAGAAATGGAAAATTACAGCTTTGAGAAAATGTGGAGAAATAGGAAACTCATTCTTTGTTGGTGGGAATGTAAAATGGTGTAGCTGTTGTGGAAGACAATTTGTCAGTTCCTTAGAAGGTTATGTATAGAATTACTATGTGATTCTTAAATACTATTGTAAATAGATGGCATCCAAATTCTTGACATATGGAATTAAACAATATCGTTAGTATATTAAAAATTATGTTCTAAGTTGAAAGCATCCACATTCTTGGCATAAAGCCTTAAACAGTACATTCACTATATATAGAATGAGATTCTAAGTGCCAAATATAGTTAGTTGATTTAATTGAAATGATTTTAAATGTTT
Source organism: Chaetophractus vellerosus (assembly GCA_004027955.1). Taxonomy (NCBI): domain Eukaryota; kingdom Metazoa; phylum Chordata; class Mammalia; order Cingulata; family Chlamyphoridae; genus Chaetophractus; species Chaetophractus vellerosus. Next base: position 16,645 of record PVKH010000235.1, read on the forward strand.
CTCCATTGCATCAGTTTCTCTCTTTGAAGAGATTTATTTTTATTAACATGAAGGTTAAATAGGGGCAAAAATAAGCAATAGTCATATTTTCCCCATTAATGCCACTAAGCTAGAATTAAAAATCTTCCAGTATCATGTGTACCTAATTCTTTTGGAGAATAACTGCTCTTTTTACAAATATCACTATATTATTCAAGGTAAATCTTCCTACTTAAAAACAATTTTAACAATACGCTTTCTTCAATTGTAATAAATGTACCACACCAAGGCAAGATGTTAATAATTGAGTGGTATAGATCACTCCTCTATTTTATGTACGATTGTTTGTAAACCCACAACTTCTCTAATAAAAAAGGGAATTTATTTAAAATATTTAACATGCTAATAATTTGTTTAAATCTAATATGACAATATTTACATGTTAAATATTATAAGATATTTAACTACGTATTTTAGCTTTCTTTTTGCAGTCTTGGGTTTATTATTTCAACTTGATTCCTTTCAATCTCTCATTATTTTTGCCATTCAGACTCAATTCAGAAAATGAGTAAAAAAATTCGAGAGTCTCCTGTAGGTATACCCCATAGAAATATTTTTCCTTTCCAGACTGTTCTGATACAGAAAAAAAATCAGTAGAGCTTCACACTCAAGTAAAATTCATTTATTTCAGTTAATCTAGGGATTTTATTTACATGTACTGTACATGGAGAAAAGAAGAGAAAAGGGGAAAGGGCAAGAGTAACTAGGAGCTGGAGAATCAAGAGGGTGTACAATGATTAGTAAATGGATTAATTGCTATTGAGTCTTCATCCAGCACTCTTGTATGACATTTTCAAAGTGTCATCACCTATTTCCTTGCCTTTAAAGTAGCAAATATCACATTAACCTCTGGTTGCATATGTGAGTTGCTCTTTATGCCTTGAACTTTTCCAACACTATTGTTAGTAGGATAGCTGAAACAATGTAAGCACATATTACTGAGACTGCAGCAGTTGTGAATTTATTACTGTTTTGGCCATGGAAGATGGATAAGTTTGAGACATTTTGGCAGGGATAGTGAAGGTAGAAGGTACACAAAACCTAAACTAGGGGATAATCTAAAGAAATAATTTCTTCCTTTGATTCTCTTTTCCAAATTTCAGTATATTCCTTTGCATTAAATATAAAGTTAAAATGTATATTTCTTATATTGCATTCCTAGAAACAGGATCTGAGTCAATTTTATACAGAAGCTTTCTTGGGGAGTGTATTCAGGAGCTAAATCTGTCAAGAACTGATGAGAGAAGGCATGGGCAGAGGCAGAAGCCTCAAAGTCTTTCTACTGGGCCAGGAGTCATGGATCTGGATGGCCCTTGGGAGTTGGACCAAATTACTTGTTGCAAATTAGTTTGTGAGCTCTCGGCATCTTATTTTTGCAGCAGCTGAGGGATGGGTGCTTTGATGGGGTGGGGGGAGGAAGGCGGGGATCAAGACAAAGCATCACAGTATGCATTATTTTGCCCCATGCTTGAATTTCTCGAAGAGTTTAGGAAATTTGCATACTATATTGCAATATTTTCTCTGATTACCATTGCTACCATTTTACTTTTTAAGCGTGTAAGTAAGGATTAAAGGAAGAGAAAGAAAGAAATTCAGGAAGAGATAAAAATATGATATATTGGAAGAATGAGAAAAAAGAAATAGAGTCTCGTCTATTGATCTGTACACATATTTGTAACTGCCCTGTTCTCTGCCTCCAGATTCATATCCTGATCATCAATTGTTATAAATATACTACACTAAGGCAAGATGTTAATAATTGTGTGCTATAGATTAATCCTCTATTGTTTAGCCTCACCTAACTAAAAACATCTCCAAAGTTCCTATTTGCAAATGGGTTCTTATTCACAGATGGGGTGCTGGTTGTGGTGGAGAATGGATTAGGACTTGAACGTGTATTTTGGGGGCATAAACCAATCCATAACAATGCTTAAATACTGTTAATTGCTTCTCAGATGGTTACCTATTATCTGTTTGCACACCTTTATTGCTTAGGATTTCACTTGTTAAGGAATCAAGTAGTTGAAACTCCTAATTTTTCATTCCTTCTTTTATGGTCATGTTAAAGGAGCCACTTACGTATGTGTGATATATCTATGTGTGTAAGTGTGCATTTTCTTCCCTTTTCTTCCTCAATTTTCCTGCCAAATGGTACTTTTCTCCCCAATCAACTTCTCTAAAAATATATTTTGGGTTACTGATTTATGTATTAAGCCCCTACTAAATTTTGAGGATGCTGTTTATAATCAAGGTACAAAACAGACAAGAATCCCTCTGTTCAGCTGGATTTCACCTTCTAATGGTACAGGACAGAGAATTAAGAAAATTAACTGGAAAGAAAAGAAATATGCCTTATGGCAATAAATCCTTTGGAGGAAAATGAAATAAGAAAGGTGGATAGGAAGTTCGGATATGACTACATAGGAGGTTTTACAATATTAAATAGGAGGGTCAGGGAAGATCTCCGGAAAGGGCGATATTTGAATGAGGTGAATTTATGTCCTTATTACTTGAAACATGAATAGTTAATTAATTATTCTCACATGTTGTTCTACATATATTTTCCCAAATTGAAATTCTTATTGCCTTAAAATATTTATGCTAATGACTTGTTTCAGAGTTTAAACTATTTGAAATCAGTGATATATGCTTTACATTTTTTTTCTACATCAAAAGCTTGCACTCGACATTAAACAGATTGTTCCAATTATCTATGACTAAATAACAAATTCCTTGGAAACTTTGACAATAAAGCAACAACTTTATTTACTAAAACAATGTTAGGGGTTATGAATTTGAGCAGAGCTTAAGTGGGTAATTCTTCTGTTCTAGTGTTGATGTTGACTGGAGTATTCAGTAAACAGATGGTTGGGGCTAGAATGGAAGGGCCAAGATGGTTTCATTCATAGGTCTGGGCTCGGTGCAGATGGCGAGACACCTTGGCACAGCTTGAACTGTTATCCAAAATGTTTACTCATGGCCTCTCCATTGTTGGAGTCTCTGGGCAGTCAGACTTCTTACATGGCAGTTCTGGGGTCCCAGAGATGGTGTTTTAAGATATAAGAGGGGCCGGCTGTATAGCCCATTGTATAGGGCGTCGGGCCTCTCCGGGCGGGCAGACCGCTTGAGAAGGCAAAAGCCGCCGTGGGCGGGACAGAGCCACCGTGGGCAGGGCAAAAGCCACCACGGGCAGGGCAAAGCCACCACGGGCAGAGCAGAGCCGCCTGCGAGCAGAGTGGAGCCACCCGCAGGCAGGGCAGAGCAGCCCACGAGTGGGCAAGGCCACCACTCACCGGGGAAGCTGACTCGGCGCGTCACCGCAGCGGGGGCTGGGGGAAGGGGGGACAAAAAGCAGAAAAAAAAAATAAAGACATAAGAAATGGAAAGTTGCAATTTCTTAAGATGAGTTCAGAAACTAAGTGTCATTTCTGACATACTCTATTAGTCAAAACAGATTCAAGGGGAAAGGATAAACTCCACAAAAAGTTTGTGACTATATACATTTTTCTTCAGGGATAGAGGTGGAATAGTCAAGATATAACACATGGATGAGGCAAAATGAGAAAATTAGGTCCAACGCATTGCACTTTTGCTATTTTGAACACCTCCTGCTTATAAACTTTCCCCCAAACCAAGATTCTCACCAGATGTTTTCTCTCTTTTACAGTGACATGAAAAAGGTTGGTGTCACTGTGGTTGGGCCACAGAAGAAGATCATCAGTAGCATTAAAGCCCTAGAAACACAATCAAAGAATGGTCCAGTTCCAGTGTAACCTGCAACTTCTGGAAGGAAATGATGACTGAGAAGGATACAGCATCACTTTGCAGACAGATGATAATTCTGGAGATACTGGTGGAAATTCCAAGCCCAATAAGACACTCAGATATGAGTACAAATGCCTTAAAATGGAATTGAAAAACTCATTATTTTCCCCTATCATTTAGTGGATGGGTGGGTGGGTGTATTTTGTTTTATAAGCTCTTCATATATTAGTTGATGGATTGAATTAAAATTCTTCAGTGCAAAACGGTGAAGAACTAGCATAGAGCCATTGATCATAAAGCAACTTTCATAAAAGCAAAACAAGTGGAAAAAGCAAAATGGACATGGTGGCTTTGTTTACTAATAGCCACAAAATAAAAGACTTGCAATATTTTTATACACAGAAGAAATCTGTAACAGGTATTTTGTTTCTTTAAAAACAAGCAAAATAGAGGAGTTTATACCTCAAACTATCTGGCCATATTTACTACCTTATCATTGTATTATTCTCTTTTATCTGTTTAAAGTATATAGAAATGAAACTTGTAGCTGTTTTAAGTACTACATATTTTTAATTGTTAGCTTCCTTAAGTGTTATCATGTAAAAATGTCTTAATTTTGAAAAAAAAAACATATTTATTTTCTTTTGAATTTTTTATTGTTTTATATTTATGCTTTGGTGATTTAATTAGGATTTGTTACAACCAAGTGCCAAATGCTCTTTGAAACGGTCAGCAGTAGGAAACATGGTTAACTAGGCATAGACAATGACGGATTTGTTTCCAGATATTTTGAACCAAACACTTATATGTATCTATAAAAGAAAAAATGAACCCCTTTACCTGTCCATACACTAACCAAACAACTCAGAGTCTGAATCATCCCATCCATTTTTGTCTCCCCATTTATTAAATACAGCATGCTCCTAATTTAGTGTAATATACTGGCTTGTATGTAATCAATTCTCAACCAGAATATATACCTGCCCTTGTGCTTAGGAGACCCTTAACTCCCTCCATTGGTGAAGGAGCCATGTTAGAACTCCTGAATAGGGAATAGCTACACTGGAAAGAATTGGAATCCTGTCTTGAGTGCTGCATTAATTTGCAGCATAGCCAATGAGCTAATGCATGAATCAAAAAATCACTGGCTGAATGACTTTGAAAAGTCACTTAATATCATCGCCTAAATTGACTGAGCTGTTTGATAACAAAACTACTGATGTGCATCATTGGGATTTAGAGTCAATTAATTGACAAGATGGTCATCATACTAGTTTTTATTATCTTTATGAGTCTTCCATTACAATGCTTCTATTATAATTCAGTGCATAACTTATAAACATTGAACTTCTTTGCATTTATTGAGCATATCAGCTTAAAAATTGCTGGTACCCTAGCAAATGCCTCAGAATCCACAGGCAGGGGAGAGATCTCTCATTGCAGGGATTTAGACTTCCTATTCTGTAAAACAAATTATGAGCATGCTCAGTAATATTTGAAAAGTTGTACCTGGTGGAGAAGTAGCTTTTAATATAGTCTAACCCTATCTATACTCTTTCTAAGGCTGATATATTAATCGTGTCATGAGCATAGGAAATGCATATTTCACTAGAAGAAAATGGATAATACAATGCTGCAATCTTTATGTTCTTATGCAAAATGGAACACTAATGAAGTACTGCCTAGAGGCACAGGTCAAAATTCACAAGTGCCAATCTCTTTTAAGTTTAGTGTGTAAGGCTTAGTTTGTCTTCCTTCAGATATAAGATTGTTTCTCAAATTCTGGCAATATTCCTTATAGTCAAATCAACCTATTAGAATTTTGTGTTGGATATATAAGAGCATGAACTTTTTAAAAAAGATTTATGGGGTTATGAAATTAATCACAAATTTCACCTAAGCCAGTTAGAAGCAGGTAGAAAAACATTTTAAAAAATGAAACATTTTGTGCTGTGAAATGTTAGATTGAGATCTAAATCTGGCTTCAATCTCATTTTCTCCCAGATTAATGCTTACTTTCTTAGATACTATCCTGAGCATGTTGAACAAAATCTGTACATTACATAAACAAATGGAAGTGAGGATTGGTTGTATCTAATTCATTTATTTTGGCTGTGGTGTCTGTTTGAAAGTAGAGGTTGTATACACAGTATGTCTCTTCATTTATTGATATTTTTCTACCTGACCTCTTATAAATTTACTTTACACAATTCTTACCCTGTACATATGTAAACATAACAGTGTGCGATTCTTAACTGTGAGGTAGAGGTACTAGAATGCTTGTGGCCATCTCTTTGTACAGAAACTGCATTGACTTTCAATAAACATAAAACCACAACTTGTTCACAATATTATGTACCATATTATCTGTTTTGTATCTTAAATTTAACTACATATATTATTTATTTCTGTTAATTTACCCTGTTTATTCTGTACTAAATATCAATTAAGCCAGGTATAAATGTGATATCATTGGCAATATGTATTTACTTTAAACTTGCATTTTCCATTACTCATTTAGTTTATGTTGTGCAATTGTAGATGGCCTCTTACTAATGTAAAATGATTTGTAGTGGAAACATTTATATTTTTATAATAAACATAATGAAAATATTTTTTACAGATCGGAATTCAGAAGTGGTCTTTGATGCTCTTTAAAAACTATAAAAATATGTTTTAAATAGCAAAAATAATGAAATTTATATGTCACTAAGAATGCTCTTATGTTTCTTTTTTTCTCCAGTAGTAAGGAGAGATTCATGCTATGTAATCCACACTTTTTATCCAAATTTCATGTTATCAATAAGTTAAAAAAATAGTCTTTAAATGTTCCCTTCAAGGTTAATGTACAAAACTGTATTAGAGAGTTCTCATTTGTATACAAGTAACAAAAAACAAATTTATTGGCTTAAGGAAAAAGTAAATATTTTATCCCATGTGACTGAAAAGTCTAGGGGTGGAATTCCTAGATGAAAGATGAAGCACACATGGATCCAGGAGATCAAATAATGTTATCAGGACTGAGACTCTCATTCTTTGTTTTCTTTACTTTTGTCCCAACTGAGTTGACTTGCAAGCTATAATCTCTTCATAATACAAGAAACATTGCTCTAGCTTATATAATTGTACATTGTAATTCCTATGAAAAAATTACTTTCCTCAAATTGTTCCAACAGAAATCTTGCAGACTTCTTTGAATCACAAGCCCTATCTAAATCACTTTAGGCAGAGGAATGAAATTACTCAAACTGGCAAGAACTCTGTCTGTGCTTGCCCTTTGAGATGGTGAGTAGGGTTTGAGGAATTTATGGGCTACAGGGATTAGGGGTGTTGAAGGGGCTTATGCCCAAAGGAAACTCAGAATATTGCTTACCACAAAAGAGGGAAAGAAATATGGTCAGAAGAAATAAAATGAAGGAAAATGAAAAACAAACAAATACAAATAACACCATCAGAAACACTTGATGCATTATATAAAGTAGTTCTCTCATCATTTGCAGTCTACTTAGAGAAAAGGAGTATATATGGAAACAACAAAAAAATGTTAGCATGCAATATAAAACAAGAGAAGTGATAAAAATTCCCATAGAAGTGGAAGTGGTTAGGGATATGTCATAAAACATGTCAGATTCATGTTTACCTTGAAGCATTTGATCATGTGGAGTGGAGTAGAAAATAGCTTATAACTAAAAGAGCTGCTAAATAAAGGGGAAGAAGAAAAAAGAATATATTCATTTAGTAGGTATGCATTAAGCACTATTATGGTCCAGGAGTTTTGCTATCACTATTTACAAGTTTATCTCAATAAATCTTTATAATAATCTTATGAATAGACATTTCCTCCTTTTAATAAATGAGAATCAAGGTTCAGAACGTCAAAGCTATCCTCCCAAGGTCAACTTAATATAGATTAACAGATATTTCAAACAGGTTCTTCATAGTCTGTGTTCTTTCCTTAATACCATTGCTACCCTAATTCCCAGAGTGCTCTGGGACAGTGACAATGGCAATTTGCAAAATTGGTTTTGGGAGAGATTGTACGTTAAATAGACTATGTTGTTAGAAATCTAATTTGGTGTTCTAGGCATGAAATGATGGATTTACTCTGCCACGATGGTAGAAGAAGCGTGAAGAATGGAATGCATACAAAGACACATAAAGAAGGAAGATTTAATAACATTTATGAACTTGAAATGAGGATTTTTCAAAAGAGAAGAAGCAAAGTAACCATAATATTAGGTCCTGAGTGTCTGTGGAAATGCTGGCATCATTAGTAAGAAGTAGGGAATAAAAAGAAGTCAGTTTAGCAATATGAGTTTGCTAAATCTATGGTGTTAGCAGACCTTATTAAGTTAATGGATACTGAAGAGTGGGTCTTAAGTTTTAGAAAAAGGAAATCAAGGATAAAAATTATATGCAAAGATATATCTGATACTATGTAAAGATCTGCATATGTTTATTTGTAGGTGTATATAATACACACCTTTATCTTTAACTGCCTTTCTTAGTTAAGTTAATGCTTCTTGCTGTAATAGTTATGTCTCCAAATGTTATCAGCTTAAAACAATATATATATATATATATACACACACATATATATATATTTAAAATACAAAATAATACAATGTAAGCATTTGGCAGGTGGACTTGCCTTGCAGTGATTTAGAGTTCAGACTCACTCCACCTTTTGTGTTGTAGAGAATCCTTTCTTTCCAGCCAGTAAAATGGAGGGGAAGCTTGTCTATGGTAGATTTTATGGGATATACCTACAAGTGGCACACATCACTTCCACTCTCATTCTCTTTATAAGAACTCAAACATATGACTGCAGTGAACTGCAAGAGAGTGTGGGAAATGCAGTCTAATGGTGTACTACAAGGAAGATATATGTATATATATCCCACCACAGCCTCTGCTAGTCCTTCATAACTTTCCTGGATTTCTGAAAGAATCTTCTACCTAATGCCTCTGCTTCCAGTCCTGATATCGCCAACACATTCTCCAACATTCAGCCAGGCTGATATACTAGAACAAATCTAACTATGTGGTCCCTCATCTTACAACATCCAGAGACTCCCCAGGAGAGCTTGCAAACTCAAATGCCTCAAGGGCCTGGTGGGTTATATAAATGAATGAAGCAAGTGGGGTGCCTGGTGATCCATAAAGCAACTTTCCTTCTTCCAAAGGAAACTTCGTCAGGTAAAAAGCAACACAGGCATGTTCAGTGTACTTAGTGAATTCCTGATGTTTTAAAGATCTGGATTTTCATGATAAATGTTCATATATTTTAAATATAGTAACCTAAGAGCAAAGAAAACACATCCATGGGCTGATCTCAGCCTGTAGCTACTGCTGTATCATTCCCAGAATGCAGAATTCTCCTTAGTATTGGCATATACAGATTCTATTAAATAAAACCCTGCTTTTCTCTTGTTTCTTCACTACTTCCTCAAACTTTACACAGCTGTACTCAGCTGCTTGTCATTCACTGAATATACCATGCATTTTTTTTTAATGCATCAACATCTTTGTCCTTTCTGTTCCCTGTCTATAATCAGCTAGCCAATCTCTATTAATTTTTTTCAAGTCCCATGATCTTACTGGTATTGGGCTAGGTGTCTTTTTATTGCAACAATAGAACCCTGAGCTTAATGCTATCATAACAATTAACAACATATACTGAAATTGTCTTTTTTTTAAGCCCTGTCCATACTCTTAGCTGTAGGCACCTTGAATAGAGACTGTGCCTTGTAAACTACTGTCACCCCATTGCCCATTGCAATGCCTGGTATATAATAACCATTCGAAAGTATTTTATTGGAATAGATGTATTAAATTTTTTTTCCTCATAGGGAAATGTGTAAATTTTCCTCAGGTTAATAAAACTAGTTAATGTTTTAGTTGGATATCTTGGATCATTGAACATTCTGATTTCTTTGAGATCTGGTTCATTTTCACAGAACTTTGTGGACTCCTTTCATTGGTCTCAATGCTCCTATTTTTCTTAGTGTAGTTAAGTCGTTTAAGTAGACCCTTGAACCAGAGCTTAGCTATAAAAATTTAACAAGGTGAATGCCAAAGTTTTCTGATCCTTTTACACTCTTACTATGTACAAATAATGTCAACATGCCTACTAAAAACTACCCTCCTTATGGGGCATCTGGGATACACATTCTATTGACCCAGGGTATCTAGATATAACATGGGAAAATAAGTGGTAAATCAAATTCACCATAAAATGAAGATTTTGGAGATTTACAGAAGCTGTCATCCTGAAATTCTCTGGGAAAACCCAGTTACAAGTTGATGGATAATATTCATAATTGAGTCATATTTTCCCTAGACCACCTTTTTTTCTTTAAAGAATGGTAATTTCCATTTAAATTAGATATAAAATAATGTCTATAGTTATAATAACAACAAACTGCTCAATTGCTATTTCATATACATACATATATATTATATTTAAATGCTCCAAATAATAATAAACTAATTTCAATTGAACATTTGTTATGTACCAAGGGCTGATGTATATCCAAATAATCATTTATATATAGCTCTATATATCTATGTATCTATATATCCATTTATCATCTCTCTTTCTATCTAATTTTGTTTAATTCTCCCAACAGCCCTATGAAATTTTATTATGTACTTTACAGATCAAGTAAAGTGGTTAATTAGTCAAACAGATCATTCTGCTGGCAAGTGGAAGAACCAAAGTAAAAATCAACTCCAAGACATTTGTTCTGATGACTACACTCTATCATCTGTCAGTATAATACTATTAATAAGAGAAAATCTGAAAATAATTATGAAAAGCATTTGGGAATTTAAATCTTGGGTAATCTCTATTTTCAGTATGCATGAATATGATTCAGTGACTCTGTGAAGAATCCTTTGATTGTTACTACTTTGGTAGAGGAAGGATAAGGCAGTTACCCTTGATTTCATTTCTGTGAACTCCGTTTCAATAGTATGAGGTTTGTCTGACATATGGTGAACACTTCAAGCAAACAAGCTCCCTTGGACATTCAACAAATAATCTAATTTGGAAACACCAAATACCACAAGGAAAAAGTAGTACTCTTGTGCTACTTTCTGACAGATTTCCACACCAATGATTTATGGAAGTGTGTTAAGTTTGGGGTTCTTATCTGAAGCCAAGAAAAAAAGCCCTTAAATTTTGAAGCCTATCGCCCTCAATGATGGAATCCAAAGCCTTGGAATGTTTGCTAAAATCAAGGATGAGAGAACACAGAATGTCATGTACTATCAAGAACCTATTGACTTTCATATGGTACTCATTTATTCTCGTATAAGGCAAATCAAAAGCCTTGGGTGGAAGCCAATACAAATTGTTACAGATAACACTATCTGAATTTAACTGCCACAGGTATGTTTCATATAATAAATATGTATTTCATATCAGAACACAAAAATAGAAAGAGTCTAGTCAAAATTCATTTTAATACTCTTTTTCAGGGAATCCTCAATTTACCAGTATTACTCTATATCTTTGGAGAGCCCTTGATGTTCTATTTTGTTCATGTTTCTCACTCTTCTGATTATATATATACATACACATGCCCAGTTACATATTCATTCCACACTATTTGAAAATTAGAATGTCAAAATCTTGTTGCAATGATATCTTAGGGTAATATAATTAAGCTTTAATAGATGAATAGTTAGTATCTGGCTGCAGAATCAAATAGATTAAGTTGTTGGTATTTTAGAAGATATTTTGGGAAGTAGGAAATTGTTCTATGTTTAATTGGCTGCAGTTCAGTTTGAGGTATCATTTGAACATGGAAGGCTCTAGTATTACAGTTGCTATAATTTTTAAACAAATAATGATGATGTAATTATCCATGCCTAACACAGAACAAGGTACACAGTTGGTAAGTAGACACACAATTAGTATGTGTTGAATGAATGTTAAATATAATGCTAGAGGACACATGGGCAATAGTAACATTATCAAATGTTATGGATGCTATGTATAATGTAAAATTAAATTCCACTCAGGTTAATATTTCTCTCAAATATTTTGAGAGTATTTTGAAGGCAGGTATAATCCATTTCATGGCCTGGATCAGGCCCTGACCCATAGAATAAACTCAATTATTTGTTAAATGATATATTTTTTTGATGAAACATCACTTTGAGTAAGAAAAAAAATCATATCACATATTTCCCTACTGTGAAGGAAGGGAAATACATATATATTAAATGACTTTATAGCATTTAAATAATTAATAAATGCCAAAGCCAAGAAGAATACTCAAGAATTCTGAGAAAAGTTTTCCTCCTAAAATAGCCTGTGCATGAAAAAGATCAAGAAATATTAAAAAGAATGGTGATGATGATAGCAAAACATTGTAAATGTAATTAATAGCACGGAATTATATATTTGAATAACATTAAAAGGGTAAATATTAGGTTGTATATATTTTACTAGAATAAATAGTTAAGAAAATAAATATTAAAGAAAAGTGGATTCTTGTTTGCTTGTTTATTTTAAATGAACATTCCAGTTAATATGTGTGGTGAATTGAATTGTGAACCATAGTTTGGGCATGTTCTTGGTCTTGGTGCACATTATAGTGAGTATGGACCCAATATGAAAACAATCTCTTAAAGATGTTACTTCAGTTATGGTGTGGCCCAACTGAATCAAGTTGGGCTTTACCATGGATTACTGGAGTCCTATATATTCAGAATGAAATTCAGACATAGAGAGAGAGAAGGTCATGTGAAGAAATTGGAAGTCAATGAAATCCAGAAGAGAAAGTAGTAGACATAATCGCACAACAGAAAAGCCAATGAACCCCAAGGATTTCTGGCCAGCCAAAAGATACTGACATTGGGAGGAAGAAGTTTATAGCCTCTGAAATCATGAGCCAATATATTCATGTTTTAAAGATGTATGTTACTTGTTTTAGGGGTTAGGAAACAAACACTCTGTAGTAGTATAACGTTTTAGTTTGCCCCAGTTGCAAATGCAAAATGCAAATGCAAAATACAGGAAATGGCTGACTTCTCTCAGCTTCTTTCTCAGTCTCTTGGAGTTTCTCTGTCTTCTCTTTCACATGGTAGAGTCAAAATGGCAGCTGTCTTTCTCTGTGTGTTTCTGCTTTCAGTTCTCAGTTTATATAAGACCCTAGCAAGATTGTGGAGCTCTAACCTGAATCGTGTCTCACTGATGTAATTGAATCAAAGGCCTTAAAATAATCTGCTTAAAGTAATATAATCAAAAGTTCCCTTAACTGAATCTAATGCAACCAAGGGGTCCCACACCCACAGGAATGGATTCATTTAAGAACATGATCTTTTCTGGGATCCTCAAAATTTCAAATTATCACACTCTACCCTCTGGAACCCAAATGACATGTTCTTTCCATATGCAAAATACATTTATTCCATCACAATATTTCAAGAAGCCTTAAACCATTTTAGTAGCAATGCTAAGTACCAAATCTCATAAAAATCAGTTATAGGCACATAGTCTGTCTTTGGTCAAAATTCCCCTCTAGCTATAGTCCTTTAAAACTTAGAAAAGAAGCTACCAGTTTCCATTATAAAAAGGAGGGACAGTCACAGGATAAGCATTTGCATTATCATAGGGAAAAATTAGAAGGAAAAGAGACCTCATTGGTCCCAAACAGTTCTGAAAACCTACAGGGCATATTCCAGTAGATTTAAAAGTGTTAGAGTCATCTATAGAATGATGTCTTTTTTTCCTTGGGGCCTCATGGTGGTCCATCTCTTCCAATGGCTTGCATAGCAACTATCTTCATAATTCTTCCCTCATATAGCACCTGGATGGTGACTGAACTATAGGTCTCACCCTCCAGGAACACGGAGGTGATGGGCCCAATTGCCCTGTGATGGTTAGGCTAATGTGTCAACTTGGCCAGGAATGGTGCCCAGTTTGGTCAAGCTAGAATGGTTTAATTGTAATATAAGGGCATTTTATGGACTTTAATCATCAGTTAGTTGATTACATAGATGGCTGGTTACACCTACAATGAACTAAGGTGATTGCCATCAGCAATAAGTAACATCTCATTCAATCAGTTGAAGACCTTAAAAGGGGAATGATATCAGCATTGAAGGAAAGAATTACCATCTCTACTTCAGACAGCCAGCATCTCCTGGAAACCCATCAAGGACCTAAACTGGAACCCCTGGTTCGCAGCCTGCCCTGCAGAATTTGAACTTGTGTATCCCCACAGTCATGTGAGACAATTTTATAAAATCTCATACTATTTATAGATATCTACTATTACTTCTGTGTCCCCAGAGAACCCTGACCAGTACACTCCCCAAACTAAGAAGCAGTCTCAAATCTCCTTAGCACAGTAGGGTAGTGGCCAACTTCTCCCTATTCTCTGGCTCATAGGCCCAACCCCCTCAGAACAGTTGGGTGGATACCTAAATCTCCCTAATCACTGGGGAATGTGTTCTAACCCTCTACAGTCTGGGGTCAAACTCTTCCTGAATAATATTGCAGAAGGCCCACCCTCTCCAAGCCCCAGGGTATAGTCACCTCTTCGGCACACATGGGTGGGGTCCCTCTCTTGGTCTAAGAAGATGTCTTAAGTCGAGACCTCAATTCCATGATTTTACTTTTGAAGTTGTTTTTCCTTAAATATCTCCTTTTTCGGTGCCTTTTAGTCCAGGCTGACAGTGGTTTTGATCATACAGATCTCTCAGAAAACTTTTTGGTTTTGCATGCTCTTCACAGG
>PVKH010000235.1:31302-43185 GCA_004027955.1 Chaetophractus vellerosus
CTTTGTGCCCAGGAATTCAGTTCCCAGTTTAGCTCATTCCTCTCTCATTTTACTATAAGTTGCAAGGGGAAGCTTGGCTGCATTTTCCACTTTTAGTTTAGAAATCTCCTCAGCTAAATGCCCAAGCTTGTCACTTTCAAATTCTGCCTTCCATCTAAAATCAGGAATCAATTTGGCCAAGTTCTCTGCCACTTTAAAGCAAGGTGACTTCCATCCAGTCATCATTTCTGTCTTAGCCCTTATCAGAATTATCTGCAGAGTCCATATTTTTGCCAAGTCTCTTCAAAGCAATCTAGGCCTTTTCTTTTTCTTTTCTTTTTTTTTTCTTTTCTTTTCTATTAATTATTTTTATTTTTAAAGAAGCTTTAGATTACATAAATGTTACATAAAAAATATAGGGGATTCCCATATGCCTTACTCCCTCTCTCTCCCAAATTTTCCCACATTAACAACATTTTTCATTAGAGTGGCTCTTTTGTTACAATTGATGAACACATATGTTAATAACCATGGACTATAGTTTACATTATAGTTTACATTCTGTCCTGCACAATTTTATAGGTTATGACAAAATGTATAATGGCCTGTATTCATTATTGTAATGGCATGCAGAACAATTCCAATGTCCTGAAAATGCTCGCATATGACACCTATTTTTCCCTTTCCCTCTGCTCACAACCTCTGGTGGCCAGTGCTTTTATAACAATGGTAAAAGTTCTTCCATTGCTAGAATAATAATAAGTCTATAATAGACAATAATATGTGTATTTTAGTCCATTGTTCATTCCCCAATCTTGAAGGTTTTGGGATGGTGATACCCATTCTGTTTCTAATTGAGAAGGGGCTTAGATCCCATAAGGCAGATGGAAGGAACTAGCTTGCTTGCAGTTGCAGACACTCTCTGTTCCTTGGGATGGGCATTATCCATCATTATCTCCTTGTTAGTTGTCTTGGGTTAGTCCAATGAACTGGAAAGTAGTGTTGCAACTCTCCTGAGATTCAGGGCTCAATCAGAACATGGACAGACCAAAGATTTAAGTCTCTGGGAAATATATTTAACAAATATAGTGCTAATTATAGGTTCAAATAAAAGGGACAGAAGAGCCATGTGTAGGGAAACTATAAATGAGTCTAACTCTCTTACACTGGGGAACATAAACTCCAAAATAAGGCCTATTGAAAGGGTGCAGAATTCCTGAGCTTGTCTGCCTTGCTTATAGTGTCTAGATATCTCTAGAGCCCTCAGGACTTTGAGGCACTGTTATTGTGGTAGTCAATGAGATCCTGCTGAGACATGCATAGGTGTAAGCTCTGGAATGACCTCCTGACTCACTTTAAAACCTCTTAGCCACAAAAACTCATTTGTATCTAGTATTTTCCCCTTTTGGTCAAGGTCCTCTTCCAGATGCATTGCTGCTATGTGGCACTTGGTAATAATCCCTTGGTGCCAGGGAAGCTTTTCCCTCTTGGCTTCTATCTCTGCCTCTTGGGTTTCTCTCATGCTCTTTGGGTTTCTCTATCTTTACCCTCACATGGCAGGGTAAAAATGGCAACTGTCTTTGTGTGTTTCTGCTTTCAGTTCTCAATTTACTTAAGTCCCCAGCAAGAAGGCAGAGACCTACCCTAAGTCATGCCTCATTGATGTAGTCCAATTAAAGTCCCCAAAGTGATCTAATATAATCAAAGGGTCCCATACTGACAGGAATCAATTAGTTTAAGGACATGATCTTTTCAGGGATTCACAAAATTTCAAACTGTGACATGCAACATCACCCTTAACTTAGTGGCTTAAAATAATAAAAGCCATTTATGACTCATGGTTTCTGTGCATCACAACATTGACAACTTGTCTTTAATTCAGTATGTCAAGACCTCAGTGTAAGCCTGGAAGCCTTGGGTTTGCAAATCATCTTCATCTGAAGACTCATTCACTCACATGTCTGGTGACTGATGTTTACTGTTAGCTGGCTGTCTAGCTGGATTATCAGCCAGAACACTCAACCATTGACTCTCATTGTAGCCTGGACTACTCACAAATATGGTGGCTGATTCCCAGTACAAGAATCGTGAGAGATAAAGAGAAGGAGCGAATCAGGGCAAAGCCTTCTTACCTTCTTTCCTTTTATGATGTAGCCTCAGCAAGTAGGCATTATCACTTCTACCATATTATATTTGTTGTCTTATTTGAGTTGCAAATATCTCCAAATGTCTAAGTAGAAATAGCAAATATTTGACTTATTTATAGGAGAGTATGTGGACTACTGCAACCATGTTTGGAAAACTCAGTCTGCCATAATGAATATATTAAATAATCAAAGTTATTAACTGTTACTTAAGTTTCATGAAGACAGGCATTTTATCAATCAGAAATTCCTAATATTTGTATTTTTCAGGACACAACAGTGGGATGGGGTTGGGTTCAGGAAACTTCCTAGGATGAAGAAGGCATTTTAGGTCACCGGAAGCCTTTCTCTGACTGTAAGGACTTGTGGCATGCTCAGTCATAGAATAACTACTGCTCTTATGTCTTATTCGACTGCTTTTTTATTTCTGATACTTGGACCTTTATTTTTGGATTGTCTACTTTGCCTATTTATCATTCATTTACTTTTCTTCTCAACAATTATATTCTGTAAATTGACTCTGTGTGGAACACTATTAAATATTGGGGTAGGTATGATAGAACAAATGAAGTCCTTATTTACAGCAACATGTACCCTATAGAGAAAGACATAATACACAACTAAAAAAATAAATATGGTCATTCAAATTAAATATTGGATTTTGAGAAAAAAATTTAAAAAAGGAAATAAAGAATGACAGAAATAAGGAGATGGATACTTTAGAGATTCTGGTCAGCACAGGCCTCTGTCAGGAAGCTAATAGTGGACCACAGCTCTAAGTAATCACTATTAAGTCATGTGGAGTATTGGAAGAACATTTTAAGTGGAAGGAGCAACTGAGGTAAAATCTTGGAGAAAGAGTTAGGTGGATGTGTATAAAAAAAGAAGCAAAAAATCTTGCAGTTGGAAAAGAGCACATGAGGGAATGGATTTGATAAGGAAATTAGAGAGCTGGGCATAGTCTATATTTTATGAATCTGTAAGTCATAAAACATTTTTGAGGGGATTTCATTCTACTTGCAATAAGCCATTGAAAGAGTTTTATGTGAGATAGCAATTTATTATTTATTCTTAAAAAATATGCTTCCATTGGATATATTAAGACTGTACCATAGATAAGCATGGGTAGATTCAGGAGAACAGTTATTCCTTTGTTTCAGTAGTCCAGACAAGAGATGATATTGATATAGTTTATGGTTGAAGCAAGAGAGATGGTGAGAAATAAAATTCTGGTATTTTTTAAAACAAAACTTGCTAGTAGATTTAATTTTCGAATTTGTGGAAGGGATGTAAAAAGGATGGCTTTTAGTTATATGTTTCTGGAAAACCTGGGTTTTACCATGGACTGAGATATGGGAAAATAGAGGAGACTAAGCGTGAAAAATTATACTGCGATTTTGGATATAATAATTCAAGTTATGTTTTATACATCCAAGAAAAGATGTTGAGTAAGCAATATATTAGCTGATACTGGAGTATGATTTTGGTATCCATCATCATTTAGAACATATTTAAAGCTATGGGATACGCTGATATTTCTAAAGGAGAAAAATATGGGTATATGGAACATGCAGTCAATGAGTATTTGCTGAGAACAAATGTGCTCCATGGTGATAAACACTGAGAAAGAAAAACTGAAGATGCTGAAGATGTTTTATTTACAGCCTCTGTCCTCATGGAGTATTCTTCTTAGTTGGGAAGAGACAATATAGACTTCTGAAACAATTTAGAAAGGAAGATATGAGTTAACATCAATTTCTGTGATGTGAGTGAATAATTATGTGTGACAATTTGAAGTTCTTTTTTGAATTTCCAAAGATTATGTTCTTAAATTAATCCATTCCTGTGGGTGTAGTACCCTTTGATTGAATTAGATTCACATTTATTACATCACTTTCAATTAGATCAATTTAGGGTGTTTGGACCACATCAGTGAGGTGTGACACAGGTTCGGTCTCTTGCCTTCTTGCTAGTCTTACGTAAAAGAAGACACACATGAAGAGATACACAGAAAAGACAGCCACCACCATCTTTTCCCTGCCACGTGAAAGAGAGGATCCAAGGATTGTTAGCAGCCAAAGCTGAAGCATAAATCCCCCACAAGGCTTGGCTCATGGAGCAGCTCAGGGCTGAAAAGACAAGCTCTGGGAGCTGTACTCCAGGAGATTGTGAGCCACTTACCATCTTGCTTTCACAACGTGGCAGCATGCCAGGATCTCCAGCAGCTGACTTTGGTGAGGAAGCATCTCTGATGGTACCTTGATTTGGATATTTCAAGGCCTCAGAACTGTAAGATTTTCCACTAATAAAATTCACCCATTATAAAAGCCAACACATTTCTGGTACTTTGCATCAGTAGCCCTTTGGCAAACTAAGACATTATGGACCAGTAGTTTTGTAATACAGATGAATCAGTACATAATGAAGCCAAACTAGCCAGGAAAATGTTCTTTAACTTCTGTCTTAATTACCTTACTCAAACTCTCTACAGATTCTTATATAATACAACCAAACTCATTTCTTAAAAATGTCTAATAATGTTTCAATTATAAGGCATTTAGACCAAAATGAGTGATAACATTCATCTTTGAAACCACTGCTTTGCTAATTATAGTGTAACACTTAAAATTTTACAGACCCTGTTTTCTGGAGCCAATGGCCACTTTATTACTTTGAGCTTTTTGAGAATGGTGAATATGGATTAATCATATTTAGATTCTATAGGTCTAGTCAATTGCCTGAAATATAGTAGACACTTGATAAATTGCTGCTGATTGATTGAATGAATGAATAATGACTATCTCTGACTAAAATGAAAATAATACTTCAATCTCATTGCAATTCTTTGCAAAATGTTTTGGGGAAAATATGGATCAAAAATTCAAATGAACAAATACTGTGTACACAACTTCTGCAGGTATGAAACCAAAGAACCTGTATCGGCCTTCCTAGATTTTAGGAATAAGTAAATTAATTGAACAGAAGTTAACATACAAGTAATTCCAATGCAAATGTATGTGAAAATGAAATTCTTTGGCTATTTATTGATGGATAAAATGATGTTTTTTGAGATCCTATGTTTAATGTGCCAAGTACTACGTTACTCATGGGGATACATGTATGATTTAGAGGTACTTAACTTTTCACTGATTAGAGATTAGTTGAAGAATTGGTTAGCAAAAAAAAAAAGCAAAACAAAAAAGAACAATACATTGTTTGAACCACAATAGTAACTTGGGGATCATAAAAGAAAGTAATCCATGTCAAAATTATGTTGAGAAAGAATGCAGCGCAATGGAAAATGAAGTTTTTAAAGTTAGGTCTTGATCTGTACTTCGTGTTTGAGTGACCTTAGTACAAATATGCAAAATGGAAATAATAATGCATATTTTCAAAGTTTACATGGGAGTTTAAATGTATATGTAAATTCTCAGGTGCAGAATAGGAACTCATTAAATAGCCCAAACTGTTCATTTCCACTTTGTTCTTTGTGTTAGGGAAATTGAAGGAAACTAAAAATTGGTTTGATAGAAACAAAAATTATATTCATTTTCACATTTTAAAATTGAGACTTTTCTTTTTTTTATATTCCTTTTTAGAGGACATTGTGTAAATTGAATATAAAACAGCTCCAATTCACCACCCTGCTGTGTAACCACTTCCCATGTAATATGACTGTGCAGTTCCTTCTCTCTATTTCCTCACGTTTTGAATTTGTATATGATTTATGACTTGCTTTGATGAGAAGAATACATCAGGGTAGATGTATGCCAGTTCTAAGCCTATGCCTCTAGAGAATGTGCGCCTCACATTCTCTCTTGGACCATTGCCACAAACACAAGTAAAAGCCTGCCTGTAGGAAAAGAGACTACAGGGAGCAAAGGCAAGCCAGCTAAATGAGGCCATCCTACATCATTCAGCCCCCAACCAATATACCAGCTGACTGCATTGCTTAAGCTAACTGAGAAGGGATTAGTTGAGTTTGAACAAGATCAGCAGAATTACTCAACCGATCCATAGAATCAGGAAAAAATATGTTACAGTTATAAGACACTGAATGCCAATGGCACAATAATGGAAGATATTATGGCATTATTGTTCATTTCTCTAGGTGTTAAAATAGTTTCATAGGTATGTTTTTAATAGTATCCCTATGTTTATGAATGAAATCATGTGTATTTGGAATTTGCTTCAAAATTGTTGGTGGAAGAAGGTCATGAGGGCAATTATTTTTGAGTTTTATGATAAATATTTTGTATTTTTTGTAAAGGGATATATCAAGGTAACCAAAATTTTATTGGAGCTGAACATACAAGATTTTTTTTCTAAAAGACTAAATTGAGACTAATAGTACCTCCTTGAGAGGATAGTTGTGAAAATTATATAAATAATGCAAAGGTCAAGACTGCCTCTTAGTAAGCATTAAATAACTGTAAGGAATTTGTAATATTACTATTGATAATAAGGCTTATCTATACTGCACATTTATTAAAAAAATATCAAGAACCTTAAAGGGTGTCATATTTTACCCTATTTGCAAGTTAATAGGTTAGCTTGCCCCACTCTCATGAATTTTGGCAGAAGACTTGAGACTTTTGGGTCAGAGACAAGGCTAATCTGGCACTCACAGCAACAGAGGTTAGCCAGAACATCACATTGTCAAGTGCCAGTTCCCCAAGCCCCAATTTACATAGTGCCAGGTAATGCCTGAACATGCAGTGGGTTCCACTGAAAAGAAAGAAAACCCAAGTTTAAGGAACCTCAAACTTTTACAGTAGGGCTGCAATAAACCCTGCCTAATACTTGTCTTAGAAGGAGATATTATCTTTATCATACTGGATATAAATAAATGTGCCATTTGCTGCAAAGAGAAAAAATAATCTCTATTTTCCAAAGTTGCTCACTCTACAAACATCTTTGAAAAGATAGTCACAAAAAGAGAGGATTAGTGCTTCTTCTGGTAAGACATTCAGAGACACAAGAGACCCACAGAGATTCTCCCACTCCCCTCCAAAAAAATCCCTTTGGTGTTTGGTGTTAAGAGCAAAAGAGAAAATGATATAAATCCATTAAAATATTCTCCCTTACAAAATTCCACTATTTTATGTTTATCATGCTTTCTTTTGGAGTGTGGAGATCAACTGCTCCTACCTCCAACTTGGTTAGGAATGACTATATTGGAAAATTATGATTGTTAGTATCTTAAAGCATAAAAGAGTAAAATAATGCTTCTTATATGCAGATTGCCATTTATATGTATATTCTTATATAAAATATGTTTGAGTCCTTCTAAAATACTGTCAGGCACTGTTCAAATATTTTTCAATCAGTGGACACTATTTTATAATAAGAAGCAATTGCAATTAACAGATGCTTGAAGAACAATACAAACTCACACAGTATTTATGTAAACATATGGTACTAATTTCTTAACTTTTAATTTTGACATAATTGTAGCTTCACAGGAAGTTTTAAAAATTATGTACCGGTAAGCCCTGTGCATCCCACCTGATGATAACATCTTACATAACTAGTAGTACAATACTAGTTATAGTATCAAATGCAGGTAGTACAGTATTAAAATCAGGACATTGATTTTGGTCCAATCAACAGAATTCATTCAGATTACACCAGTATCATATGCACTCATTCGTGTGTGTGTGTGTGTGTATGTATATTTATGCAATTTTGCCACGTGTAATTTTTTGTAACCACCACCAAAGATAAGATACTGAATGTTTCCATCACAGGATTTTCTTATGTTTCCCCTCTATAGCCACACCCAACCTCCCCCACAGCCTGACCAACTGGCAACCACTAATCTCTTCCCCGTTTCTGTAATTTAATTATTTCAAGATTATTATATAATGTAATCTTGTAGTATTAAATTTATTATATTCATCTTCATCTTGTGCTTATTAATAGCATTTTTTCACCGTTGAGTAGTATTCTTGATATGTATGTACCATAGTTTAACTATTCGCCTGGTGAAGGATATTTGGATTTTTCCCAGTTTTGATCATTATAAATTAAGCTGCAAGAACCTGAATTTTTCACTTCTCTGGAAGTACAATTTCTGGGTTATATGGTAGTTGCAAGAAACTGCCAAACTCTTTCAGAGTGGTTGTAGAATTTTACATTCCCACGTATAAGTGGAAATGTATTAGAGTATCAAATTCTTCACCTCTTTCCCAGTATGTAGTGGTGGTGGTTGTGGTATGTGTATCAATTCTGATAGACACATAGTGAAATCTTATTGTTTTAATTTTCATTTCCCTAAGAAAGAATGGTGTTGACAAATTTTCATGTGCTTTTTTGCCATGTGATTTTCCTCTTCAGTATAATGTCTACCTGTGTATTTTTTTTTCATTTTATAATTGGATTTTTTTTCAGGAGGTACTGGGGATTGAACCCAGGACTTCATATGTGAGAAGCAGGCACTCAACTACTGAGCTACATCCGCCCCTCTACTGATGAGTTTTGAGAGTTTTTATACATTCTTGATACAGATCCTTTGTCAGACATATGATTAGCAAATCTTTTCTTCCAATCTGTAATTTGTGTTTTTATGCTTTTAAGAGTTTTTCACAGAACAAAAATTTTCATTGTGATGAGGCCACTTTGTCATATTTTTTTTTCCTTTTATAGATCTTTCTTTTGGTATCAAGTCTTACTACTCTACCTAGCCCAAGTACCAAAAGATTTTCTTCATTTTTAAAAAGCTTATATAGTTTCTCATTTTACATTTAAGTTTGTGTACCATTGACACATAATTTTATATTAGGTGTAGGAGTTGGTTTGACATTTATTTAATTACCATTTTCTAGCCATGGTTGTCCAAATTCTCCAACATCATGTGTTGAAAAGTTTATCTGTCCTCCATTAAATTTTATGCATGTTTGTCAAAAATGAGTTGTGCATTTTTTTTGTGGTGTTTTAGTTTGCTTAAGGCTGCCAGTGCAATTTACCAGAAATGGGTTGACTTTTATAATAGGAATTTACTAGGGTAAAGCTTATGATTCTGAGACTGCAAAAAATGTCCAAATCAAGGCATCAGCACAGATGCTTTCTTGCCAAAGACCAGTTGCTGGATCCTAGACTCCTGCCCCTCGACAAGACAAAATGTTCTCACTCTGCTTTCTCCTTGAGGCTCACTGCTAAAGCAGTTCATTTTTATTTTTATGGCATTTAATGTACATTATTTGTCATTCTTTTTTATATTTTAACTATATAGTTTATATTTCTATTATAGTTTGTAATTAATGATGCACATGCCACACTTTAGTGTCTTCATCTAAGATGCTTCAGTGTTGGTGCTACATGCAAATGCCCTTCTGAGTGATTCCTAATATTTTCTTTGCATCATGTCAGAGAAGTCATTCAGCTAAGGCTGATTAGACTAGATGTCCCCATCATTCTTAAGCAGCCAACAACAACTAGTGATGTCTCTGAGTATGAGAACATGACCAACAAATACAATTGCATTTTCTATTCCTTAACTAGGGACACATAAAAAATTATGGTAAATGTGGAATTGACACATGTGGAAAGAATTATCAAAAAGTATGAGAAGTCACAAGGCAATAAAAGCATTGAATAAACAAAAATTGATGAAATGGATTGTCTAGTATGCTAAAGCTGCTCAAACAGGTATAAAATAGGTTGGCTTTTAATAGTGAGAATTTATTGGTTTGTTAGTTTACAATCTTACAGTTTTGATGCTGAGAAATATGTCCAAATCAAGGCATCATCATGTGAAGCTTTCTATCCAAAGACTGGCTGCCAGTGCTCTTGAACTCCTGTGTCACAAACCAAGGCTCACGGCATTGTCTGCTGGTCTCTCCCTTCTCTTCCAGGTTTCATTGCTTTCAGCTTCTTGCTTCTGTTACTTTCTTTTTCTTTGTTTGAATTCCATTCTCTTATAAAGGACTCCAGAAAGAAGATTAAGATCTACCCTAGACCATGCCTTAACTGAAGTAACCTAATCAAAATGCCCTATTTACAATATGTTTACACCAACAGGAATGGATTAGCTTTAAGAATATACTTTCATGGGGTCCATACAGCTTCAAACCATCACATGGATAGATGGGGCATATAAAATCAATTGATAGAAACAGAATCAATAGAAGAAATTCAGGAAGTTAACTGAGTTATCTATAATCATTAAAAATAATCTATGCATTCATTCAACAGCAGCAAAACAATATTGTTTTTATTTGCTTGTTAATTTGATACTGGATACCCTCTCTGTCATTTATGATTCTAGGATTTGTGTATTGCCTTAGTTTGCTGAGACTGGTGTGGTAAAGTACTGCAGACTAGTTGGCTTAAATGGCAGCAATTCATTGTCTCACAGTACTTGAGGTGAGACGTTCAAAATCAAGGTGTTTGCAGGGTGGTGTTTCCTCTGATGTGTGTAGGGTTCTGGCCGTGGCTTGCCAGCAATCCATAACTCAGTCTCTGCCTCTGTCATATGGCTGTCTCTCTCCCTCTCTGTTTCTGCAGCAGTCATTTGTGTCTCTATCCAAATTCCCTCTCCTTATAAAGACCAGTCATATTGTATTAGGGCTCACCCTAATCCAGTTTGACCCCATCTAATCTTGAAGGACATGATTCATTTGAATCCATAAAGTGTTAGTGATGAAAAAGATAGGCAAATACTATAGATAAGATGGATGTTGAAGTTACTGTTGAAGCCTGAAAAAAAAGATTAGTCCTTTTTGATGCCTGAAAGAGTTCAGATACTGAGACAAGCTGTAACATTAAATAAACACAACTTCCCTCTATGAACTGCATTTTATTTTGCTTTTTTTTCCTTTACATTCTAAAAGAGCTTAAACAATACATTTAGCTACTATACTTGAAACTCCTACGGGATAAGCTAGAACAGTTTTATCTATATGCTCCTCTGTGTTTTGAACATTAAAGGACATTTATTTATTTACTTATTTTAAAGAAGTTTTAGATTACATAAATGTTACATAGAAATATATAGAGTATTCCCATATGCCCTACTCCCTCCCCCTCCCACACTTTCCCACATTAACAACATCCTTCATTAGTGTGGTACACTTGTTACAATTGATGAACAGATATTGAAGCATTGCCACTAATTGTAGATTAGAGTTTACATTATACTTTATACTTCTGTCCATGCAATTTTGTAAGTTATGACAAGATATATAAGGGCATGTATCCATCATCGCAACATCATGCAGGACAATTCCAATGTCCTGAAAATGTCCCCATATTACACTGATTTTTCCCTCTCGCTCCCCTCAGATACTTTGGTGGCCACTGCTTCCACATCAATGATAAAAGTTCTTCCATTATTAGAATAAGTCTATAGTAGAATAATAAGTCTATTTTAGTCCACCATTCATTCCCCAATCTTGAGGATATGGGGATGGTATTGCCCACTCTGCCTCTAATTGAGAGGGGTCTTTGATCTCAGGGCCAGATGAATGGACTAACTTGCTTACAGTTGCAGAGTCTCTCTGTTCCTTGAGATGGGCATATTCCATCATTATTACCTTGTTAGTTTTCCTGGGTGAGTCCAGTGAACTGGAGAGTAGGTGTTGCAACTCTGCTGAGATTCAGGGCCCAACTGGCACATAGACGGACCAAAGATTTACATCTCCTGGACATACATCTATCAAGTATAGTACTAACTATAGTTTTACATAGAAGGTGCAGAAGAGCCACATGTAGGGAAACCACAAATGAGTCCAACTCTGTCATACTGGGGAGCATAAGT
>PVKH010000236.1:0-42989 GCA_004027955.1 Chaetophractus vellerosus
TTTTTTTTTTGCCTTGCCCATGGTGGCTTTGCCCGCCCACGGCGGCTTGCCTTTCTCAAGGTTGTCTGCCCGCTCGGAGAGGTCCCTGGGAACTGAACCCGGGGCCTTCCATGTGGTATACCGGCACTCTTATCCACTGAGCTATCCAGCCAGCCCTAGACATATCTCATTTAATTCACATCTTAAGCCTGTTATCCTTATTTAAACCAAACTGCAAATGAAAACTCAGAGAGGTTAAGTAATTCGTTTAAGGGTAAACAGCTAATATGTGGTGAAACTGAGCATGCTTTGAAAACTCCTGTATGCTACAAAGAATATTAAATAGGGTGGATTTTTGTTTGTTTTTGTGTGTGTCTGTGTTTGGTGGAAGTCTGGAGATTGTGAAAATTTAAATCTGCAAAATTTACTGTAGTTGTCCCATGAACTCATGATTATATATCTTTCCCTCTTATGTGTGTGAGAGAATAGTAGTTATATTTCTTTGAATATCTCTCATTCAAATCAGCAAATTCAAAATATCTTAGTGACTGTGATACATCTGCACAGTATGTGGTAGGTAGACATTTTAAGTTTTTTTTCTATTGTACGGTCATTTAAAAACTATCCTTACTACCATTTCTTCTACAAACTACTTCTACGCATGTTGTGCAACCTGAATTTGTATATAATAAAGAAAACTATTTAAATTTGAAAGAGAAAATCTGAACATTTTTTAACAATTCCTTTGTTTAGTACTTCCATGTGGAGTTGCGTGTTTAAGAGATATACATAATACCAATTCCTGAAAATATTTGCTCATAATTCCTGTACTCTTATAAATGTGTTTTCATATATAATTCAGGAAAGAAAAATTATTGCATGTGATAGATTGGTATTACACCATAAAAGTACTGATTTGTGTACCCTATTTTAGTGCATTGCTAATTCTCCAGAGGTAACTACACAGTAATTTCCAAGAAACCAGACAATTTAATTCTGCTACCAGTGTCATTTTAAAGCATTGGCCTGTGTGCACAGCTGTAGTTGTTCATCTAGGCTTTCTACTGGAAACCCTCAAGCAGCAAGGCTTCTGGCCCCGGATCACCCAGCCCCTTTGCCACCTCCACCAGGCCTCGCTACTTGGAAGGTTCCGAGGCTTTCTTTTCCGTCCTGGCCTTCGAGTGGAAGAATAGCCTTGCCCTTTAGGTCATCTGAAATGAGGTTGAGATTTCTCAGAAAGAATTTTACAAAGAAAAATCCTAAGGGAAATGAAAGAAAATAGAATAATGTATAAAGAAGAGGATGAGCCCAAAGCTTTTTTTTTTTAAATTCTTTATGTAGATATATTTGAGCAAAGATTGATTTTGCAGGCTTGACTTAAAGACTCACTAATATCCAGACTTCCTCTCCTCACAAAAACTGCCCTGACTCTAGATTCTGGAAGGTTTAGGAATTAGGGTAGAGAAGGGGGTGAGGGGTGGACAGTACTGCTATGATTGCCACCTTCTTCTCACCTGATGGTTTGCCTTACTGACTTTTGTTTTGGAATCCCAAGCCAGATTCTTTTTTAAATTTTATTTATTTTTTATTATATATCCCCCCCCCTTTCTGCTTGTTCTTGCTGTGTTGATTTTTGCGTTCTTCTGTGTGTGCTTGTCTCCCCTCCCCGTTGCGGCAACCCGCTGAGTCAGCTCATCACGCGGTGGCCTTGCCTGCTCACGGGTGGCTTGTCCTGCTCGCAGTGGCTTGTCCTGCTCGTGGGGGCTTTGCCCTGCCATGGCGGCTTGCCTTCTCAAGGCGGTCTGCCTGTTTAAAGAGGCCCCAGGAACTGAACCTGGGGCCTTCCACTTGGTAAACCGGTGCTCTACCAATTGAGCTATAGCCGGCTTCCCAAGCCAGATTCTTAACTTTCAAAAACCCTATTATGCAGCATATTAGTTTCTTTGGAAAGATATTATAAGTTGCTTTTATTTCTCTTAAGTTACCTTTTCTCTGTTCTGTTTGATGTTAGAAGGGAATAAAAAGACCTCTTGGAATTTGTATCAAGTGTTTGGTTTTTTTAGATTCTGCATGTCTAGGAGGGAAACAAGGAGATGTAAGTTCTTAAACTGTAGTAGTTTTGATGACTAAAATATTCACAAACTTGATTAAATCAGCTATCTCTTTACGTAACCATTGGATTTCTTTCCAGGTGCTGTCTCTTACTAACATGCTGCACAAATGACTACAGTTTAGTGTAGATGTCTTTTGATGTATTTAGAGCTGGTAAACCCTCTTATCTTTCAAAGCATGCACCATTTATTTAAAATGCAGAGGCATATGTTCAGAACAAAGTTATTTTCAGTGCATATATATTCATTAGCCTGTATGTGAATGCATTGTTTCAAATAATAACCATTTCAATATTTGTTTTTCTTTCAAAACTTTCTTCTCTCTCCATCTTGGTTTAATGGAACCCTAGGCATGAACTCTTAAAAGCATTCCCATGGAGCCAGGGTACATTTGAATGTCTTTGACTGATATAAAATAATTGCTGATCATATACCCATGCATGATAAGATATGCATAAGAAGAAATCTGGTGCAGAAGTATAAATAATACTTATCTTTAAGCCAGCATCTGTCATCTGCTTCAGCAGACAGTGCTTTCTTTCTTCCTAGCATAAAAAGGGCTGAAAGATTTATGGAGTAGCTTTGTTTGTGCTCCGTGATGCTTAATCAATTTTTATTAAATTCTAAATTAAAACTTGGCTTTCGCTCCAGTGACATCTCTGAGGTATAGAACCAGGGGAGAGATGGTGATGGCTTGAAAAGGTTAGGCATGGGTGATCCAAATCCCCAATCTATTTCCTCCTATAGGACTTCTCTTAATAACTTTCATAAGTCTGACCAAAGCCTTGTACGTATGCTTTGGAGAAGATAAATACAACTCAACCTTTAAACTCTTCAGACTTCTAGAGAGTAGAAAGTAACTCATGAAGTTCCCATATCGGAGATGAGAATGCATAAATTGTTTCAATGTGCAGGAAGGTGCTCATTTTGCACTCATAATGAGCTGATAAATGAAGACTCACTAGTTTATGATCACAGAGAGTTTTGAAGTTTTTGGTAATTGGGGTTAACATATGACAGAGCTGATGGAGACACGGACTTTGCAACTTTTTTCTGACTAGTTTACTTCATAAGTACTACATTTGGAATTTTCTGGTCTTTCATACAAAGTATTTTCATTGAAAACCAGCATATATGGTAGGAGGCCCATTCAGAGAGGCCAGTTTATAAATGAACAACTTATTATCATTGTGACTATAAGTATATGATGAACCTAGACTTATGATTCAAATTGAGATTTGATTTTCTAGGAAAAAGTTTAAAAATTATACCTCTGAGTGGTTTCCTTATATTCTGTCTCAATAAAGAAAGGAAAAGTGATTTCAAATTAAAAATATTTTTCCTTTGAATACTGATATTTCTGTTTTTGAATTTGCTTTTTCTTACATCTGGTACATACCAGACTAACCTGTACATATTATTCCTTTGGAGACATATGTTTGTGGGCCCTGATCCAAAAGTAGCTTATGTATCTACATTCCAAAGTGTAAGGTTTGTTGAAGAGAAGGGGGGGGGGGCAACTATGCAATTTGTTGTTAATTATTGTTTATTTTCTAGGAAATATGGCAAGCTGTAAACTTAGAATCAGAATATCTATGTTTTTGAGTTATATAGTATGTGACTTAGGAGCAAAGTGAATTAAAAATTTAGAAGCCAGTATTTACATGCTCAAAGAAAACTAATAATTCAAGCAGCTAATTCTCCCCATCACTCATCTTATACTTTTGTATTACACATTGCCATTTTAAAAAATTACAAATGCTACATGCAGATATAGATGCCAGCATTGACATATTCTGTTTGTCTACTTATTACCTAAGGCTGACACATATTCTTGTATTTATCTAACCTTGGTAATGGCCAGGTAGACTGTGTATGTAGCAAGAGACAAGTCTTTAAGGTTCTAGAATTATTCAAAAGCCTAGCCGAGAAATGGTTAAACGGCTGGTTATTGCTGAGTACATTTGCCCCTCGTTTGCATAGTGTATTCTCACCTTGTGCCTTGTTTCTCAGCTGCTACCGATTCAGAAAGACCCGTTGGAATTACTGTTCTCGGAGAAGAAACCCTGAATTAACCTGCATGAAGACAACTCTGCTCAACTTGACACACAAATAAGCTTTAAGGATGTAGTTTAGCCAGTCCTGGCTTTCTAACCTTAGAACTCTATCTTACACAGCCGCTTGCCAATGTTACTTTATTGTGATACTTGCAGCTTACAGAGCTCGAGCGTTTCTGTTCTGTGTTTCTGTGGAGGAATTTTGAGTAGATGAACTGAGGCTTGAGAGCGATTGCCAAATGAGGTGGTGATGATGGCTAAAGAGACTTGGACTTAGGGAGTGCTTTCTGGCACAAGTATAGTGCAGACGGTATCATGATTTTGACCATGGTACTTTAGACACTCTGCCAAGTGTTTGTAACAAGATAGGGCTGTTACTGTACTTTGCTTTTAACTTTACTTTTGCATACAGTACATCGTTCTTGTTTTATAAACTGTGCCGCATACTTTTTGTACCTCTATAAACAAGTGAAGCTGTTGAGTTTTTGGATAAAGTTTGAAGCAGTCTTGTGTTGCTTCCTCTTTGCTTTATGCTCCAAGTTGAGAGCTGAATAGTAAGATCTTTTTTCACACCATTTATAATGTGATGCACATTTTGAAGGCAATTTAAATTCTTTTGGCTCCCCAGCCATATGCTTCAAAATGGAAGCATTATACATGTCTGGATAGGGGACTAGGTAGGAAACTGTAGCATAAAGATATATGGCAAAGTATATAGTAGAGTAATATTATTGAAAGGGGGGTGGGAAGAGAGAAAGTGAGTTAGTTCACTCTCTAGGAATTTTCCCAAAATTTAGGCCCAATTTTGCGGGAGAAAATAATATTACAGAAGAAATTTAAAGTGTTTCTACAGGCTACACAAGAGCATTTATACATGCTATTTATAAGTATAATGAGATTTTGGAAACTTACCAGAATATTATTCGAGATATTGGCAATATAGTAGAGAGTTATGAACTTCAAAGTTATAATTTTTAGTGAAGGGACAAAAGTAATTTAAGTTAAAATTATATTCATGCTTAATTTTTACATTTTCATGCATTCTTTTTTATGATTTTATTCCTCTCCATCCGCCTCTCTGCCTCTCAATTTTTCTCAGTTTATTTCGACATTGGAAAAGTGATGTGTAATATTCTCCTTAACACATACATCAACTCTTCCACTCTGTCTGTCTGGAGGATATTTTTCACTGTTTTCACAATCCATTCTGCCCGGGTAGAAAGCACCAGATTTCTCCAATATTCTGAAAATAACTTGTACTTTGCTTAGAAATATCGTGTTTCTAAACTTTTCTCATTATAATCATGTAAGGCTGGTTGGGATCATGTCACATTGTTCACACAGATATCATTAAAAATTAATTTGACTGATGTTCTGATTATTGATATGATTATATATCCTTATGTTAGAACAGGGATGCTTTTCTCATCCTCATTTAAAGCTTGCTTCCTTATCTTTTTTCTTTCCCTTTTCCGTCATAGGTAATAAATGGCTTGGAATATTAGATCATATCTAATAAGTAGTTCCTTCTGTAACTTTCGTCTGAAATGGGAGTGCTCTGTTGATACAGGTGTTGCTGTACTTTTTCCTGACAAGGGATAGTTTGTAGGTTAAATATATCTCTGAACCTTATTCACTTAGCATAATATTCTTAGATCATAGTCGCAAGCCATTTTCTCCTTTTGCTCTCTGTGCACTGTACATACAGAGATTGTGGGAGTGTTCTGCAAAAAAAGTGATTTTCATTAAAACTAGTTGATATATTATTTTCTTTGTAACCATTCTATAAACATAGTGTTAAAAGTCAAGTCACTGTACTCCTGTCTAGGATTCTGAAAATAAAATGTTACAAAATTTTTTGGTTAAGTCATGGAGAATCATTTTGGTCTTTAGAACAAATAATTTTAGATTCTTAGATCACTATGTACTAGGATACAATATTGAGTGTGTTTGTAGAATCAAAGGTAACTTCCTTTTCTATTATAAACTATATCTTAAAATATAACAGCTTTTGAATAATTATCTTCTGATGTACTCGCACAATCAATTGACTTTATGCTGTTTATGAGACCCAAGGAAGACCTAGGAATTACAAAACTGAGAGAGGGAGGGAAAAAAAAAGACCAGGAACTGAATTTCATTCATTTATTCATTTTTGAGGAGAAACCCAAAGATTAGTATCTCAGTAGGGTGAACTTGTGTTACTGTTTATCTGTACCTTTTCCCCCCTGTGGCAAGAGACGTGAAGAATGGACACTCACTTCCAAAGATACCAAGTTCCAAAGTACTGACTCATGAGTCCACAATGAAATACTAGGATGCAGCCATTTCCTATCTTTGTTTGGAAATGAACTGATTGGACCAGGCGGATGTAAGCCCTCAGCTGCAGGGCTTTACAGAAGGAAATGCTTTTGGTCTCTCTTAGGTACTGAGTGCTGTTTAGCAACTTCTTTGTATTTTACGGAATCAATCGATGTGTAAAATGTCTCCTAAGATATATAAAATTCATCCCCGTGGCCTTCTGTCTCTTTGTACACACGTAGTCTTTGCATGATCAGAAGGAGAAGCATCCCTAACACTTCTTTTAATGCAGTGAATTTTTAATGAAGCCTGTGTTGTACACTCATTACACCGATTCCATCTCTCTAGAGAAGTCTCCTTTATGTGTGTAGCTTATACATGTAGTGGTGACTTCAGATGCTGTGAGATCTGGCCCCTGCCTCCCTCCCCATCCCAGTGGTTACACTGTTCATCTGCCAGCAACAGTGGCCTTCTCATGGGTCTTCCAACCTAGTTGAGCCACAGGAACTTTGCTCCAGCTGTTTTTTCTGCTGGGATCATTTCTTCCCCAGATGATTGCAAGACTTGCTCCCTTTCCTCATTCAAAAGTTTGCTCACATGACACAAGCTCAGAGAGGCCTTCCCCTACCTCTCCATCTAAAACTTACCCCTTCCCTGCCCTCCCCCTGTTACTCCTTAACTTGCTGCATTGTTTGCTCTGAGCCACATGCGGGTTTGGCCATCGATCATCTTGTACTCTTTTGCACAGGGCCTGGAACATAGCAGAATATATAAATATATACATAGTTCCCAGCACTCTGAGAGGGACCTGGTAGAAGGGCAACTATCTAGTGAATGAATAAACAATACAGACAGTTGACAGAGGGAGTAGCCTCTTATATTGTGTCATTGGGCAAGTCTTTTAACTTTTGGATGACTGCTTTCCCATCTGATCAGTGGGGACAAAATTCTGCACTTCTCCGGGGTAATATGTGAAGTCTAATTAGTAACGATAAGTGAAACTTTAATAATGAGTAGAAAAAGGTTTTATTTCATGAAAAGGACACAGAAATAATAAAAAGTGTGGAGTCCGCATGTGTGCATTTCCTTGGCACTTTTTTTTTTTTGGTGATGATGCTTGCAATGACTGGTGAAGAAGAATGAGGAGAGAACCAAGAATGGCTGAAGCTGGAAGGAAAACTTGGGGTACATAATAAAGCAAGAGAATGAGAATGAAAGGAGTTGGCTCTAAAGAGAGCCTTAGAAATTTAGGCTACTGCTAGATTTACCATCTTCAGTTCTAGCACCTGATAGTTTTCATTTAAGTAACCTCTCTAGGATTTTCAGAAGTGTGATTTTTACCTTGAATTTATCAGGGCTGGAAACAATTGTTTATGTTTATACAGTTCATAATTTTTCAGCTTAGTTTGTGTGGGTTAGTGGCCCTACTGTTCAACTGGATGGCAGATCTGTGCTAAGAGGATGCCATATGCACAAGTATTTTCTTAAATAATGTTGGCGTTTGCCACTGGTGTTAGGGGAAGAAGGAAAATTATGAGAGTAATTCTGGAAGCCCTCCAGGAAGGGGTTAGGAAAGAACTTAGGGACAAATGCTCCTACTTGGAACACAACACCAAATAGTGGTTTTTTTGTGTGTTGTTTTTTTTTTTTTAAGAGAAGCCAAAATTAAACACAGTAGAGTATACTGTTTGCTAATCAGCATGTGTTTACTTTCTTTTCCAAAACTGAAGTTGCCAACCAATACATTTCCTACCCAGTGCTATGAATCTGTCCAAATAAACATGGGAAGTAGTAAAACAATGACACCACATGAAAAATATATCCTCATTCATTAAATAGAATCCAAAAAATTCTCTGGAATTTAATTCTAGCAGTGAAGTGGGGACTGTCTGGTCTATTAAGGGAGGGCAGTGACTTCCCCTGGGTTTGTCCAGCATGAAAGAGTATGCTTTAAAGTAGCTAGACCACTTTGCTATGCATTGACCTAAACCTAGAGAAATGAAAATGGATTATTTCATATCAACCCCTCACCCACATTCCCAATGGACTAGGGTATTTTGGGTATAGCATAGCTTTATGATAATTACAAGAGTAAGCAGCTTGTAGAATTCAAATAATCAATTTTAATTTCTGTCTCAATCACTAAAGATTACTGTCATGGAAGTTCTCAGGATGAAATTAAGGCATGCTTCCTCTGGAGATTGCAAACATAAGGGCAAATAGAAGTTGTAAAGACAAGCTGTTATTTTGTGGTCAGTCAATTTTGGAAAATAAATTCAAAAGCAGTACCCATAATCAATATTGTAGAGAACCTTAAATTCATAAGGATGTCGTTTACTCCAGAAGTTGGTGGGCATTTCCATGTTCTTGTAAAACTGGTATCTATAATTACATGCATGCTTTTTTTTTAAGCAACTTTGTTAGAGAAATGTAAGATGGAGGTGTAGCGGTTGTTATGTTATTGTTATTATTATGGCTTACATGTGCCTTTAAAAAATACCCCTTATTCTTTTTTCCTGAAGCCCTTCCCTCAGAGCCCAGATTTCTGCCTTCTATGAAAACCTGCTTTTAGGAAGTAATATAATATTAATCATTTACCCTTTAATGTGAGTTTAAATAAATGCTTTGAGCTGCCGGTAGTACTTACATTTAAAACCCTATGGATAACTGCAGAATTAAATAAAGTTCAAGACTTGGGGATAAGTGGTGGGGGTCTAATAGGGAGAGGTGTTCTTTGTCACTTCTTTTACCTGCCAGCCCTTCATCTTTCATATCAGGCAGGTCCTCTGGATGCTTCTGGTTGAACTTTAAAAGAAAAGCTAGCTCGTTCTTTGAAGGCTGCTTCATTATTTCACACCTGATTTTAATTCAACATTACATTCAGATTAGAGTTGTTCTATCTAAGCAATACAACAGTGTTTTTTTTTTTAACAAGAAATTAATTATGTGAACAAATTAATTTCCTAGACTTAGCTAGGTAAATGGCATATAACAAAATAGTAATTTCATATAAAATCAGAATCATAGCACTTGAAAACCCAAAGGGACCTTTCGGATGAGATAGCATATGTCAAAGCTGTCAACCAAAATCTGTGTAAATGTTGGTTGTTGCCCTTGTTATCAGATCTGATCATTTACAGATAAGGGATCTGAGACCTTCAGCGTTAAAGGTCTCACATAGGCTCCTAAAGCTGGTCAGGGCCAGGGTTGAATCTAGAAGTACGCAGCGTTCCTAAATACGGGACTCATTTCACCCTATCGGGCTGCCTCCCAGCATGCTCATCAAATTTTATAAGACTTCTCTTGAACACCAGATTGTATAGTTAACTGTTTTCAAAGCCTGAATTTAAAGGAATAAAATGTAGAGTTAGTGATAGCTTCCTGAAAAACTAGTGTTAAGCTTCTTTCAACGTTCAATGAATACCTTAATACACTAGTTTAGCAGTGTAAGAAAGCTGTTGTCAAAAAAATAAAAGATAAAAAAGAAAAAAAAAATAGAAAGTCATTGTCCTTTGAAGCATTTTCATTTAAAAACCATATATATTAATGCACATATATATTCGTACTCACATATATTTACACACCTAGGTACTTCTTGGTGTTAGAAAATAAGTACAGTGAGAGTGTTCCATATATCCTTTAAATTGGAGAAGAAAGTGGAGAGATTTTACAATAGTTGTAGAGTTCATCCAGTCAGTCATTCAGCAGCTATAGAGACACGGGGAATGCAAAGATGAAGATAATTGACACAGTCCTTGCCTTCCTAGAAATGAGCATATGTCAAGTAATTGTAGGGTATGGGGAGGGAGGCAATTAAGCAAGCAAGTTTGTTTAAAGTATGGAGAAAACTGTAATGGGAAAATACAGAGTTTTATGGGAACACATGGGAAGGACACCCATATACCGGATCAGAGAAGACTTCCAGAATGAAAGTTAACCAGGGGGATGGAAGTGGTGTCCCAGGAAGAGGCAGCAGCACGTGTGAGGACCCAGAGAAGGGAAACAGAAAGAAGGCCAGTAAGGCTGAAGCTTCAATAGGAAAATCTGCATAAAGGTTGTTTCAGGGACTCCTCAAGAGAATCAGCCAGATAGTCTGCCTCATCGGTTCCATTTGGAAGCTCTCTATGCAAAGCTTTTTTGCCCCTGACTTAGTGTTTGTTCATTATATTTCTTTGCAATCATATAACATTCTCTGTAATGTCTCATTTGAGTACAATTATCGTTATTATCAGTAGACATATATTTATTAAGTACCTACTGGTACCTGAAAACTAAGACTGCCACATTTGAATCCTGATTAGAGTAAAAGTTTTAAAGTCTAAAAGATGAGGTTGTGCTAGGTCTGTTCAAAGAGACCAAGTATGTAGTTCTTTTACATCTTTGAAGCTATTTTTTTTAAAAATTTGAGTCTCCTGCCATGCCTTGATACAGTAATATCACCTCATTATTCATATTCTAATCCTTTGGATCTGTTTTTAAGATTGTATTTTGAAATATATAAGATATACAATAATATAATATTTCAGCAAACATCCTAGCATGCATCACCCAGTTTAAGAAATAAAAGATTAATAATGTATCTGCCTGCCTCTTCTTCCCAATCTTATTCTTTTCTATCCTACTGCACCAAGAGGCAGTACCTGTCTCTTAAATGTAGTGGATTACTGTTTGTAGTACTTGCATTCCTTATTGTGATATGCTTTTTTCCCTAAGATTTATTTATTTACTTTATTTTTCTTTATCCACCCCCCCCCCCATGGTTCTCTCGTCTGCTCATTGTTTGCTCGCCTTCTCCAGGAGGCATTGGGAACCAAACCCAGGACGTCCCATATTAGAGGTGAGTGCTCAACAGCCTGAGCCACATCCGCTGCCTGTGGGCTGCCATGCCTGCTGGCTTGTGGCATCTGCTCATTGTGTCAAGGGTGGCATCTATCTTGTTGCGATGGAGGTGGAGTCTCCTTGTCTCCTTTTAGGAGGACCCGAACCTGGAACCTCCCATGTGGTAGGCGGGCCCCCAACTGGTTGAGCCACATCTGCTTCCCTGTGAAATGTTTTTTTTTTTTCTTTTTTTATTGCTTAAATTTTTTTTTTCTGTGATACGTTTTCGATGCTGAGAATGATGACCTCTCTGCCTTCCAGTCCAGAAAGTAATCCTCTGACATTTTACTCCAGAATAATTTCCCCTAGGTTTGACAGTTCTATGAGTCAAAGGACTTTGGGCTCCAATCCTGGATTTTCCAAGAGTCACAGTTCTCTAAGAATCCTTTCCTTGACATGTAACTTAATAATAACATTTGCCCTGGACTCTTGTTTTGATCATGATAATTGATAGATGGTTTATATATGGAAGAGGATATGTAAATTACAGTGAGATTTTCTTTGTGAGTATTGGAATGAATGCTGATGATGACAAAAGTGACCTCTGAGTTTCTATTTCAGATCATAATTAATAAACTAGAATTAAACTGTAATATTGCAGCTTATACTACTATGTACTTAATTTACACTGTCTTTGTGTATATGCGCACCTTTCAATATATAGAGCTCACAAACAATATGAAAGAATAACAGTTGAATAGCAAACCTCAAACTTTACCAAAGTTCTTCATGGTAAATTGTTACATGTTTTCCATGAAAATATTTGGGATCACTTTTTGAGAAATTTCTTTACATCTGGAAATTTCAGCTTCTGGTTATCCACAAAAGGACAAGATCATTTCATTATTATTTGCATCTGAAAACAGAATATTTTAAGCTATGTGTGTATAGATTTTACATCTTCAACATGATTTACTATCTTTAGGGTTATAAAATTATGTCAGTAGATCTTTTGAAAAGCACTGGCAATATAGTTAAAGAAATGTTACAATTTAAACTTCCTGTTCTTTGCCTTGGTTTTCTTTATAAAAGTGAGGACTTTTCTGCCTGAGCCTATCAAGAGCAAATGCAGGGTGAGTTAGCACAAGGAGGGAGCCAGAGGCAGGCCTGCCCCCTTGACCTGTCTCCCTGAGCATGCCAGCTTGCTAAGCCAGCATCGGCAGCCCTGGACTCTGCTTCTGGGAACTCTGCAAGTAGGTGGTGGCATCCTCCTAATTTCCATGCGGATAGATCGTACAGTCACAGAAGGTAGTACATAGGCAGAAGAACTGATACAAATACTTAAATAAAAGAAGATGCACAGTCCAACTCATAATAGGAACTGGTAACGATTTAGGATTCCTTAAATTATTTAAGAGACATTGGAAGGGTGTTAAGGATTATGTTCCTTATATTTCTCGTTTAAATTCTTCTAAGGTATTATCCTTCTTAGAAAAGAATTTAGTAACGAGGTTTTCTGCTTAGCCTCCTGCTTCTTCAAAATGGACCTCCAGACATCATTCCTTGCACCTTGTCTTCCTTTTCTTAACAATTTCCACAGTTGCCATAATGTGAATGGTAAATCTTGGGTTTTGTTTTTTTTTTAACTTTCCTTGAGCAAGTAGCTGGCAGGCCAACAGCTGAGTATTTTCTCCCCTGTGGTAGCAAGTGAAGTAGAAAATGTCTAGGACCACTGTGCGTTCTGTGCCTCTTGCAACTGGGAGATGGGCATGCACAGAGTTAAGGCCTTGGCTGCTCTGTGTTAACCGAACATTCCCGGTGAGGCAGGATCTGTAATCCCTCAGCAGATGCTCCACGGGGTCTCGTTATTGTCCAGAAGTGCCTCTTGTATGAGAAAACGCAGCCATGCAGAAACGGCACAAACGCTATTGACTCGCGGCTTATGGTTTTTTGCTTTTTAACATCCGTGAATCCATTTCATTCTTGCCTAGCCATACAGTGTTTCTCCTTCCCTCTCTACACCTTTAACTCATTAAAAAACAAAAGCAAAATAAAAACAAAACAAAACACACTAGAATCAAACCATTTTGTTCCTTACTGA
This sequence comes from Chaetophractus vellerosus, assembly GCA_004027955.1. Taxonomy (NCBI): domain Eukaryota; kingdom Metazoa; phylum Chordata; class Mammalia; order Cingulata; family Chlamyphoridae; genus Chaetophractus; species Chaetophractus vellerosus. The sequence goes on from PVKH010000236.1 coordinate 13,368, forward strand.
TAAGAGGTTCTGATTTACCTCGGGATCTTTTAAGTTTGTCGTTGTTGGCAAAGGCCCTGTTTCTTTCTCAAGTCTTTCAGCCATGTCGTGGCCTTTCAAAATCTCTAAGTCCTGTAATACTATATTTTGTGAAGAAGGGGAAAAAATGAGATTTTTTCCCTCCTTGCTTTCGTTAACCCATTCTTGTTTTAGACTCCAACAAAAAGGGTTTTTGTTAACTGGAGCTTAAAATCGGCCAGCTTGCAAAGTGTTCTCCCTTTTTATGCAAGGAGGATTAGCTTGGCATGTTATGCAGTTCTCTTGTATGAGCCATTCACGTGTCCTGTCATAAGGTGTATAATTACTGCACTTCACCATCAGCAATCATTCTTAAGTTAAAACCTGTTTTAAACCTCTCATTAATATAAATCATACCGGGAAGGTAGAAAATACACCTTCAAAAAGAACGAAGTGTTAGGGAGTTAATCTGTTCTTTTCATAATAGACCCAGGGTAAATAATTTTTACTTAGCGCCTTTCTTTCTATGCAATCAAAATAGTTTGCGATAAAAGATCTGGTACCAGTGATTGCATAAATGTACAGTGTTTTATTCAGGCAGGATCGGGCTTCCTGCTTGGTGCCAACCTCGTTTTTCCTCTGTCACCCTTGAAAAGTGAAGTGTGTAATCCTCCATTCTTTTAAAGTCAGCGCCACTGACAAACCTCTCTCTCTTTCCCTCTTCCCGTCTATCTCTGTATCTCTCTCTCTCTCACTCACACACATACACTCACACACTCAAACATAAATTGTTATTTTTAGCACTTTCTTTTTATGAACAGTGCCAGCCTGCTTAGATAGCAATCTGGACTTATAAACAAATGTTTCAAAGAATGATTTTTCTTTCATGGAGGAGCCATCGTCAAAGGACTCAAATACCTGTGGTGTATTTATTCATTAGTTGGTTTATACTAGTCTAGGTATGGTGGCTCATCTTTCCAGTGGACATGTGCACGTTGCCTTCCCACTGCCAGAATCCACTTGCCACTGTCTCAGGGCTCCTTTGGGGTACGGAGGTGGGAGTTCGAGCCAGGTTGGGCTCCCAGGTGAGTGGGTTAGACAGTCTCAAGAAAAAGTTTTAAATTCTTTCACATTCTTAAAGGCCCAGTCTGATCTGGCCTTTGCCCACCTCTCTAAACTCATTTCTCACTTTTTCCCCTTGAGTTTCTTATTTATCACCCTTAGAATCTTCTTTCTCTTTAAATTTGCCAAAGAGTCCTACTTTTTTCCTACCTAAAGACCTTCACTCTTACTAATCCCATTTCCCCAGCTAATTTTCACTCATCCTTCATTTGTAAGCTTCAGCCAACCTCCTTTCTTTCTTCCTCATATTTTAAATAGAAGTGCTTACAATGTGCCAGAAATTATTCTAGGACCTCAAGATTCAGGGGTGATTCATACAGACCACACCCCTGCTCTCATGGGGGATTATATTCCAGTAGAGGCAATAGGAAATTTCTACGTTAGCTCCCTTTGTGTTTCCACAGCACTCAATGCTTCTTCATCATACTTATTCACTTGATTCAACAAATATTTATTAATGCCTGTTAGGAAACATTCATCAAGTTCAAACATGTTCTGTCTTCCTTGATGAAGTCTAAGCTCTATGCAGACAGGATTGGACTTCATCTTTCTGTCACTATCCATTCCAGCAGGCACTAGGCTCTCAACAGATGCTGAATGAATGGCTTTCTCCCTATTCTAAAATATCTTCCAACTGCATTCTGCCTGAATTGTTTCACATCACTCTGTTACGCTCTCTTAAAAATCACACCAATTAGAAATCCATTGGGGTCAACAGGATTTTTCTATTAAAAAAATGTCAATTTCTAAAAGTGATTGTTTTTAGTTCACATCATCTGCTTCTCTTTTAGCACCCAGCAGACATTATTTGCTACAGAAAAGGGGAAAGAGGTTGGGTTGACAGGTGGTAATTTTAGAGCGGGAACAGTGGAGAGTCTGTGGTGGTTGGCCCAGTGAGGGTCTTGCACAGGGCACTGGAACTGGGAAGATGGCTTCCTCGGAGATGGGAGAGGGGAAGAGTGCCAAAAGGGAAAGAAGAGGGTTTTGAAGTCAAACCTGGCTTACTCTAGGAATCTATGTGGAGAAAGCTAAGAACCCCTTTTCTCTCTTCTTGTACTAAGGAAGAAAGGAAGGGAACTTAAATTAGTAGGGAATCTTTTATGTGCCAGGTACTTTACATGCATTATTTCAGTTAAGGCATTATTTTATCTCCAGTTTATATTTAATTCCAGAATTAGAACATGTAAAGCTGATCGGTACAGCATCTTCATGCTCAAGTAATGTCTGTTGAATAAGTTGATTTACTTTACAAATGTTTGTTCTCTATATTCACATGCTTTTCCTAAAAACCAGCTTCCCTAAACTCGGAATTAATATCAGTACTATTAGTATGAGAGTTGAGTTGCATTCAGGGTTGAATTGAGTTTTGTTGGCTGGCTTGAAAACCTAATCACCTTAAATGATAATTGTTTCAGTAGGGGAATTCATTCCGAGTTCCAAGCCACTGATTTAGCTATGGGCTTTTGGAGCACTGCTTATTAGTAGTAAGTTAGGGATTGCCTGTATGTGAATGCAGAAATGATATTAAATGCATTTTTTTTTTTTTGCATTCTATTCTCCCATGTTATCTAAGGCACTTCCTTTCCTAATACTGATTTTAAGTGGCCTGGCTTCTCTGTTTCAGTTAATTCTGCCCCCCCGCCCCCAGAAGACTCCCCAAAGCCTTTTTAATAAGTAGGTGGTACACAAATAATAATGAGAGTAATAAAGGTAACTACCCGAAGAGACTTAAAAGAAGTTAAAAGAGTTGAAAGAGTTAAAAGAAGTTCTAAGATTTCAGAAATAGAAGCTCTTCTGATATGTCCCCATCTCATATTAAGTCACTAGGAACATGACACTAAACTGGTATTGATTTGGGTTCATGCAAAAGGGAAACTATGTTAGTGATGAATTCTAATAAGATTAAAAGACAATCATAGGGAGAGACCCCAGATGGACTGAAGGAACCAAACCATAAGATCCTTTCTTATGTAATGGATAAAATCCGGCCAGAAAGCAAGCTTTTAGAATAGAATGTTTTCAAAACCAAGTATGCACTAATTTGCAAGCAATGAATGTATATTTAATAAATATATTTCAAGAAAATCAAATGAACAATGAAATGTTTACATTAAGTGGAACATTAAATGGTTTAGATTTGGGGATTGGGTTCATTTCAAGAGTAATGTCTTTGATATGCTTTTCTTTCTATAGAGTTATTTTTAAAGTCAGTATCAACACAATGCTACAAAGTTACTTTCGATTCACTTCTGTTACCATATCTATTAGATTCTTACATCTGCCACAACAAATTACCACAGACTAGGTAGTTTAAAACAACAGGAATTTATTCTTTCACCAATTCTGGAGGCTAGACATGTGGTATGACGGTGATGGCAGGATTCTCCCCCAAGGGGAGAAGCCATTCTTTGTCTCTTCTGGCTTCTGGTGGCTCCAGGTGCTCCTTGCCATAGGACTACTTTGCTCCAGTCTCTGCCTCCCCGGGTCACACTGCCTCCTCCTTGTCTCCATGCCTTCTCTGTGTGTCTGTGTTTTCTTACTTTGCTTATAAGGTTGCTTGTGTTAGAATTTAGGGCCAACCTGGATAATCCAAGGTAATCTCCTCATCTCAATATCCGTAATTTAAACACATCTGCAAAGACCTTTTTCCCAAGTAAGGTCACATTTACAAATTTCAGGCATTGGTACTTGTCTTTGGGTGATCATTCAGCCTCCTGTACTATATATTACTATAGAGAGATTTATGTTGTTATAGATAATAGGAAATTTCTAATTGGCTCTTTTCTTTCACAGAGATGCAGCAAATGAAGGACAATAAGGGAAATAGTCATACTGAAAAAAGATAGAGAAAATACAAAGTTTGGACGCAATAAATGTTGAATTAAATAGTTAAGAGGCAAAATCTGAGTAACCAAAGAGTAAACGAATTAGTCTTAATTAAAAATAAATAATTAATTAAAAGTATTATGTTAAAGTCTATTTGTAAAAAAGACATTTACGTACCAATCATTTAAATTAATGCTATCGTAGGACATAGATTACTTCAAAGGACTGAGTGGTACCGGTGCGTCAATGATTAGAGCACAGGCTAAAGAGCTCAAGGAGGTGCCTCTGTGCAATGCAACAGTAGTTTGAACTTAGGCAAATAATTTAACCTCTTGAGGCCTTACTTTCCTCGTCTATAAAATGAGACTTATGGTAGTACCTACTTTGAAGGGTTGGATTGAGAATTAAAGCAAACCTTTGTAAAGCATCTTGTAAAGTGCTTAATTTATAATCGACATCCACACATGGTAGTTATTACCATCGATAATTATTTAGCATTGCAGGCAATAGATATTTTAGAAAATGATTACAAAGAAATCACAATATATAGTCATAATTATTTTCACGGCAGTGTTTACACTACTTAAGTACAGGGAAAATATTCAATTCATGCATATCCAAAACAGCCTTGCACATCATTTTTCCCCATAGTACATGTTATTACACATTTTACATCTAAAGGGAACCATGCAAGAATAATGCCTCTAATTTTTTTGTTGATTTTTTAAAATTTTGTCAATTCTTTGTTCATTCAAAGGACAGTTTTTGAGCATTTACCAATATTCCATGCCATATACTAACCTCTAGGAATCTAAAACATAAGCTCTATCCTTAAAGAGATCATAGTCTGAAAGTCTCATCATGAACTGGAAAATCAGTTTAGATAATGGTAAGTGACAGAAAGCTTTGAATTGATAAATTAGCTTTTAATATTGGTAGTAGTTTTCTGGGCATACTTAGAAAGGATTTCTTACCATGGATCTTGAGTTATTCCAAAATTGGGAAACCATTTGAAATCTGAAAAAAAATTGTTTTTAGTTTTTTAATCCATGGCAAAGATAGAATTATTTGAATCATTCCAGTTGTACATTTCTAATGTTTCTTGGGCTATAATAGTCTAATATTTATTTTTAAAATGTGGTAAGCAATTATCTGGAGTTATTTAAAATATATGTGCTTATTTTAATAGAGATCGTGTTAAATATTTTTTAAGAATCATACGCTTATATACTCATTGCTTTTCTTGGTTGTGGTTTTACTTAATAGTTTTTGGCCAAAAATGTTCTTCAGATATTGTTTATCTTATTAAAGGAGAGATGATTCATCTCCCAATGAATTAATATTTTCAGCTTTTGTTGCAAAGCCAAATTGCCATCATTAAATGACTTTAGAAGAAGAATAAGTTCTTTAAAATGTATAGTACATACCTCCTTAATTAATTATTTTGTTAATGCTATATTGCAGGAGAGGCAATTTAAGATTATAACAATTGAATCTTATGAACTAGTGTTAAAAACTTTACCTGATCAATGTTTTAAATCATATTGTAATTGTCTATTTAAATCAGTTCCATTTGAAAGGAAATAACGAAACTTTCAACAGTGTGACTGAATATAATATATGGTGAACATATAAGGGAAAATTAATTAGAAACAAGCATATTGGCCCAGATGTTGAAGTATTTTGCTCTGTACTTCTGGATATTTTTTGGCTCTTTCATAGAGAATTCCAGCAAATTCAAAAGTGAATCCTAATACACTAGTAGAGCCATATCTGCTTTTAGGTACAACTGTATGCTTATTACAACTGGAAAACTTTTCATTTCTTTAAAATAACAGATATAGTATTATAAGCGATAGCTCTTTCATGTTTTCATAAAAGGACATTCCTTATAAATTTAAAACCATTTAAGCACAAATACTGCAGACACAATCCATCACTTTGTTTCAGCCCAAGTTCAATCATTGCTTTCAAATATATCATATAGAATGTCTTGTTCTTGAGGAAGAATATAGTGTAAGGAAGAAGCCAGTATCAAATAACCCTTGGCTTGTTAAGAACAGCATTTATCTTGTTTTTAATAGCATACTTTAGATAAAAAGTTCCTTGGATACCCAAATAAAATTCATTCAAAAGCAAGACTACAGTTCATATTTAATGAAAAAAAAATCACTTTCAAGGGCAAATTTATAAAATTTAAAAGCTACTTAACAATCTCCAAGGGAAGATACTTTATGTATACTTCGGTGGTAAGGAAAATATGATAATGGAAAATATATAATACTGGAAGAGAACAAATGGGGCATATTGCTAAACTGTGATCATATGCACCTTGATTTTTATCTTTTAGGACGTTTTTAGTTTCAGTTGTTCCTTTTGGTTGTTAGCTATTCTTTTCAGTGGTGAGACCATACGTCTTTCACTCTTGGGGAAATAAGGTCTCTGTACATAGAGATTTAATGTGGAGCCTAAAAAATTATTGTAACATTTGACTGTGGCAAACAGCAGCCTCAACAAATGATGCCATTGCTTCTTTATAGCCCAGCACTCACTTTCCTGTGTGTGCTAATTTGAAGGTGGCCTTCCAGGTAGGCCAGAAATATTTTAAAAGCTATTTAAAATTCAGGGAAATACTATAAGGGGTAAGATTGGAAGGAGTAATTTAAGAAGGGAACTGCCCCCCCCCCCCTATTTTGTTATGAACTTATTTCATCTATTATTATTCTAGATTATTTTGTGGGGCAAGTACAAGCCTATTTGCCCAGAGGGGCACATACTAGAAGATATACGGAACATTTATCAGTGGCTTCTTGCAGCTGGGAAGTAGCTGTGCATGGTGATGTTGTGAGGTTGATAGGATATGTGTGGCTAAGGAGCAAGCCAGGGCCAGAGCCTTTGAGGAGGCAGGTGGATTCCTAGTACTGCACTTCTCTATCAACCTCAGGTACTTCAATTTCCTTGTAAAAGGAAGTGTTAGAGGAATTGAACTAGAGCTGGTAGGAAGATTTTTGCATTTCCTTGAAACTAGGTGCCTCTAACCAGTTCATTTAACATATTTTTTTCCCCACTTTCCTTCTTCTTTTTTAAACATTGATGAGAAACATGATTTTTCAAAAGTTTACCATTTGATTTAGTCTCTCTTATCAAATTGCACACCAGGGAAAGAATTTACAGTATATAAAAAATAAGTGAAATTATTAAGTAATTAGTAGTTACCACATTTTCATAGTTACTTGACGTAAAATTAAAAATTCTGTGATGCTAATTTTTAAAGTGTTCATATTAAATTTTTTTTCTAAGGGGGAACGTGGGTGGGAATGGACATGCTAACCCCTTAATGAGTAGTAATACAGGAAGAAATGCAACATAAATATTAATTAGTCTTGCAAGGCTGAACTGGAATCTTATGTAGTCTCTTATCAATCAGTTGAGGACTAGGTCAGAGTGAATCAGCTCTGGTGAACTGGGGGAATCCTAAGTATACCTCTGCTACTCATTGTGCCACAGAATCCAGCCTAGCTTCCCTCACGATAGACTGAATAAGGTTTTTGTCACCAAGTTCCTCATTAATGTTCTCCAAATATTACTTATGAGCGTATTAAAAGGGAGGATCTAGGCACAGTACACCACCTTTTTGGACTTCTGTTTAGCTGCCTAACTCACCAGCTAGAGTTGTGGTAATATTCTGAGGGAGAAGCAGAAAGGAGGGATGGATTAATGCTGAGTCTAAAGCATAGGGAAAGCTCTAGGAAAGAAAGGGTATTTGGGCTGGTCTTCCAGGAATGAGGGTTTCTAAACTCAGTGAATTAAGAGAAGGATAGACTTGTCTGGGGCAAAGCATAGAGGAGCGACTTGCCTGGGGCTTGAGGTGCCTGAGTTAATGTCAGAGAAGCTGAGCCTGAAAGGTAATTTGGGACAGACCTGTGGGGACCCTGATTGCCATTTATGGAGTGACTTTATTCAGTTGGAGTATTCATTTTTTATGCTGTGTGACAAATGACCACAAATGTTGTGAATTAAAACACCCCTCTTCCCCATTTACTAACAGTTTTTCAGTCAGAAGTCCATCACAGTATGGTTAGATTCTCTGCACAGAACATCACAGGGCTGAAATAAATGGGTCAGGTAGGGCAAGTTCTCATCTGGAGGCTCTAGGGGAAAATCTCCTTCTACACTTATTCCTGTTGTTGGCAGAGAATTCAGCTCCTTGTGGTTGTATGAGATTGAAGTCCCTGTTTCCTTGCTGGCTGTCAGCGTGGAGATGCTCTCAGCTTCTAGAGGCTGCCTGCATTCCTTGCCATGTGATCCTCCCCATCCTCACGTCAACAACAGCACAAGCCCTTCCCAGGCTTTAAATCTCACAGATTTATCTTCTGCTACCAGACAGAGAAAACTCTCTGCTTTTAAAGAGTTCATGCTATTAGGAGATATATGGAACATTTATCAGTGGCTTCTTGACCAGCTGGATACTTTTCCTTTTTTAAGATCAACTGCGCCTTGTAAGAGAATCTAATCATTAGAGTCAAATCTCTCATGTCCGCCGTCCCAGGGGCTGTGTACATCATGTACATCAGGAGATGGAGTCTGAAGGACCATTTAGAATTCCGCCCTCTGCAGTAGACAATGGGGAGCTACTGTAGGTGGCTAAGCAAGGGAAGAATGTGTTCCAACCAGTACTTTAGAATATTAACATTAGTGTTAGTGGAATGTAGAAAGTGTTTGGAAGATGTGAGGGACTGGAAGCAGTTGATCAAGGAAGAGGCCTTTGCAATATCAAAAGGTCTGAGGGCCGCAGGGCCTTGGAAGTAGGGCTCCAAGGATCAAAGGGAGGATTTGACAGCTTGCTACCTCCTGATTCAAGCCAAATTTTATCCATTTGTGTTTTATGGAGGGAAAGGTGATGAGGTACTGCTAAGTAGGGAGATGCTTAGTCAGGGAAGCCTTTATTTGTTTTATATGTTGAGATTTCATTTATTAATGAAATTTATAATTTCATCATTATTTAATCTATAAATAAGTTTGAGGACCACTGTTTCTTTCCAACACCTTTATTTTATGAATGAGGAAACTGTGGCTCAGAGAGGAAATGACATACTTGCTGGAGTCTCTTAGCTCTGCCAAGTATGTGGTTTAGTTTGGGAAGAGACGACTTGCCGGGGAAAGAATGATTAGAGGCATGAGGAAGGGCAGCTAAGTTATATCATGGATTCCAAGGGAGGCTGGGATCGGCTTGGCTTGGAATTTTCATGAAAATTTCCTGGGAGGAAGTGGATTAGCCGAGTTCTAAAGGAAGTAATGGAGAGAACATGGACACTGTCTGCAGAAAGATCCGTAGAAAGCTCCAGGTCTGTGCAGTCTAGATATGAGAGAAACTTGAGAGGCAGTGTGGCCTAGTGGCTACATGCTTCTGAGACATACATATGAGTTGGGTGACTTTGGGCAAGTTATTTTGCTTCACTGAGCCTCAGTTTTTCCAACTGTAAAATGGGAAAAAATAATGCACATATAAAGTTATAATAACTGTTCTGTATGTCAAAAACAGTTGAATATAATAAATCTCATGTGATTCAGTCTAATATAGTCATCCTTTGTAGGGCTGCTATGAAGCTGGGGTGAGCTAATGCATGTTTAACATAAGTGCCTAACGCATAAATCAATGCTGAGTATATAACAACTGTCTTTTATTATTATTCAAGGAACAGGAGACTTCAGAATCTAGAATTTAGATAGAATGATTAACCTTTCAAACCAGGAGAAGCCTTTTGCTTGAAGATACAGGACAGCAGATAGGTTGCCAGGAAGAGGATTCTAGATTTCAAGTGAGGTGTGAGAAGATCAACCAGCAGCTGGAGTCAGGAGGGCAGAGGGACCCCTGAGATATCAACAGTCTGCTCAACTCAGGGATGCAAAGTTTAATAACTCACCAGTGATCGCAGACCTGAAGAGGCTCATGACTGGGAGGAGGGTAGATGGGCTGGTAGACAGGACACAGAGTAGAAAATCATCCCTGGGAGGGGGCAAGAGCGGTGGAAAGGAACACAGAAGTGGGGTGTGTGGGGGAGTCAAGGGTAGAGCTCCCTGGATAGAGAGCAGAAATTCTGGGTGGTCGAAACTCATTCAGCAGGAGCTGATTTTTAGTGATGAGAAGGGCAAGAAGTGAGGAAGTTACACTAAGGTTAGGATGCAGGGTTTTGCTGGAAGAGAAACAAGGGTTCCACGGAAAAAGAAAGAGCTGGGTGAGGGATGTTAGGAAGAGCAGTGTGGGGAGGGGTGAAGTTTATGAGCATTGAGGATATGGGAGTGATGGACACACAGAGAAGTAAGAGCTGTTGGCCAGCAGCGGGGAGAACTGCTGGTCTAGTGTCCATGGAGACAGTGGAGGAAAATGAGCTTCCGGGCAGGGCTCCTGGTTCCCTGAAGCTCTAAGTGTGGTTGGAAGGGGAACCCACCTTGCAGTGAAATTGCTCCTCTGCATCGTAGGAGGAGAATGCCATGTCGTTCCTCTACTACAATACATGGAAAGAAAATTCCGAGCATGTCTCTGAGCCTGTAAACCACAACAAGGGCTGTAGATAGCTTCAGAGAGGTCCATTTACCTTGTTTATGATGCATGTACTAATTACCCAGAGTTGTTTCTCTTTGTGGTATAAGATTTTGCAGTGGATCTGTGTCATCATTATGAATAATAATGAGATAAAATCTAGAACAGGTGTCTGGTAATCTTTGATGGAGAGAACTCAGGGGATCTTGTTCCCTGCCTTTTTCTTTCCTCCACCTGTAAAGGAGGTGGATGAGTCCACCAGACGATTGTCTTTTGGGTGGATATTCCTCGACTCACTGTGAAGAAGGGACCACCTGCTACCTTGAGTCTTTCCTGAGGTTGGAAATGGAGGAATGGCTTTGGTACAGTTCCATCTTCTTATAGTGAAATTATTCCATTTTACAGACATCGAAACCTTACCTTCGAAGTCATGGGATAGATCCTGAAGTAATGAAACAAGATATTGTCTTTAAAGAGAATTATTGATATATTGCTTTACTCACCATGGCTTTAAATTTCATTGTATGAAGAAGCATATGCTATTTTCTTGCCATCTGAAGAACTCCTAATTTCTTAAATTCCACCAAATATAGTATGATTTACTCAAGCTTTTTTTTTTCTTCCCACTTCTGCCTTGGGGCATTTGTAGGCAGTTACATTTATCTCTGTAACATTACTAACCGTTTAGTGAAAGAAACAAAACCCAACCAAAATACCTCCTCCATAAACAACATGTGAAACAGAAATAACATGTGAATGAATACAATCCTGACTTGGATCAGTCCTCTTGCAACAAATGTAGAGTTGTATGTAATTTTGAGTAAATGAGTCTGCAAACCAAAATAGTTAGTAGGTTTAATTTTAGGTTTACAGTTTTGACATTATAACCCTAAATTACATCTTATTTGGAAAAAAATAGCTTAAACTCAGACTCTTTTAAAAAAAACTTTTTTTTTTGGCCACAAGATGCCTTTGTATTAAATTTTTTTCTGAAGATAATATAGTAATATATATCTGTTAACCTAAATATCATTATTTGTCTGCATCATAGATTTTCTGTTCTTGCTGAAAATGTTGGTTGTCCCAAATACACAGAATTAAAAAAAAACAAATAACCAAAACCCTTTAAACATGGGAGATAGGGGATAGAGATAGTACCATATTCCATATGGTGTGCAACATTTTAGGAGAGAAAAGGGTCTAAAGCAATCACACTTTCTACCAAATTGGTTTATCTACTTGAGTTTTATTAGCTACCCTTTAATGAAGAACTAGCACTTAAGAAATGTTTTTGTTCTTGGAGAATGAGACAGTTATTTAATGGAATCCAGTTAAAACCAGTAGGAGACTAAGGGAGGAATGGGTTCAAGTTCCCTACAACAGCAACATAAACAAACAGGTACTTAATAAATGTCCTTTGAGGATAGTGATGGTCGGGAGGTGAGTAGATCAATAACTGAAATTACTTGAATTTACGAGACTAACGGCTAGTAGAATTCTAGGCATCAGCTATGACCAAGGCCAAAGCACTTAAATTAATACATTTCCACTTTGAGCTCCTGAGAACAAAGAGACAGCCCGTCTCAGTTGCCAAACCCCCGACCAAACCTGGCCAGTAGTAATAACCTCTTTTGGACCTTGGGAGAACCCGCAGTAAACTAAATACCAAAATCAAATATAAAAAAAAAATGAAGGGAACTTTGTGGACTGGCTGAGTGACATCCATAATCATTGGTGTCTCATGAGGCCGGGATGCCAACTTAGAGTTATAGCTCGTTCCTGTTTGCCCATCACCGTCAGAGCCTTACATTCGTGTATGAAAAGGCTTTTTGAAGCACCTTATTAAAACTGTGTTGGCTTGTACAGAATGCCAGTGGGTGGAATCTTTTATCAGGTGCTGCTTGAGGAAAAACACTTATGGTAGTCCGGAAAGCACTGAAAACAAAAATAGGGCTTTGCGATTGTGATTTGGAGCCGGAATCTTGAAAGTATCGTGGAAACAAAACAATTTTAAAAGTTGTTGTTGTTGTTGTTTTAAGCTACCATTTGATTTCGTATTTGGCTTCATTATGAAGATAAAGTTTGTCCCTCTTTCCTGGACAACTGGTCTTCAGTATTTTTCATAAGGGAAAAGGTATGTCTCCCAAATGCTGCCTTGTAGTTCACACCTCATTTTTCTTAGTCCCTTACCAGGCTCGGCAACCCTTGCCTTCTTCAAAGTGCCATTAGATGCACAGGGTAATATAGGAACTCTCAGCAAACAGAGGAGAAACTGAGCCTGGGACAGAAAGTAACAGGACCTAAAAGCTTTCATTTTTGTGCCCCATCACTACCCACATATATTTTATTTTCTTACTCTGATTTTCTTCATCTAGATTGATTCTCCTTTCTTTTATCTCCGTGGCTTGTGTATTTTTTTTTTAAGTATTTTCAATCTTTTGGGAGAATGAAACAATGAAATAGTATAAAGAAATAGAGAAATATTCAGATGGTGACGTCATCTCTTAAATGAGATAGTAAGTAATATGACCATTCAGTAAAGGATTTGGTGAGTCTTCCAGGATAGTTTTTTAGAATTTGCTTAGTTTTTTTTTTTCTATCTCCCCAGCATCATTAAACAATTAGATAATTTATGTCTTATCTTTTGGGTTGCCCATGTCCTCTCCAGAAATAATTTGTAAGGCAATCTAATTTAGATACTGTCTGCTTTAAATAGGAATTAGTGTGGGTTAAATATAGCTTTTTAAGAAGAGGTAACCTGGGGAAAAAGTTATTGTCTGAGAGCTTTAGAAATTGACTCCTCATCCTTTGAGCATCTTAGAGAGATTGATCAAAATGGTCAATTTAATCAAAAGGATATGACTTTTGGGTATAATGTGCTTATGAATTAAAATATTAATTCCTTTCACATGTAGTCCACTTAATTTTGTTAAAATTTTCCTAGCAGACACCTTCCAAACATTATTCCAAACATTACTCATAATTTACTAATACTCTTAGGGCAGTACTTTAGAAAATGGATGGTGACAGCCATTCTGTTTTTCAGTTTTCCGTATAAAGGACCATGTAGAAGACATAGGCCAGGATAATTCTGCCTGAAAGGCTTTTTTGTTGCGGGTCTGTCTGATGCACATTTTACTGGAAAAGTATACTTAAATTTTTCCCTTCTTTGCCTGACCCTGAAAGCAATTTTGGCAAATTCAGCATAACCTGAGTGCGACATGAGGTTGATATAATTGAAGGGGTTGTTACAGACGCCTGGCCTGGGCTTTGTCACCAGGTTGATTCGAACTCTTTGGGAGCTGCTGCATCTCCATTCTGGGGTTCACCCATCCTCAAGTTATACACTTACACAACACACACACACACACACACAGGCACAGAGCCTGCAAGTTTACCTATGGATGCAGATGAACCTGGCAGGACTCAGTGGTGCCCTATTTCTGGCCTTTCTCATCTCTGAGCTTCTTTAGCTTCTATCCCATTCACACAGGGAGTTTAAGGCCTCATCAGTGTCACTTAATAAACTACTATATGCCACCATGTTAGTACAGACCTTCCCATGAGATAAGCCAAGCTTTCACGTGGGTTTTTATTTTTTGCAAGTGATTATTAGTTTAAAATTATTTTAGGCATTTTGTTCTTAATTTAAATTTGTTTTAGAAAAGTCCAAAAAAAAATTTTTTTTGACCAGCAGCAATTAGTTTCTCAGCTAACTGTTGCCATCATGTGTTTTCTAAACAAGACAAAGTCTGTGTTATTTAATAGTGAACATTACTTTTGACTAAATTTGAATTCTATTGTGTCCAATAGAATTGAAAATGATCCAGCTTTATGGTCATCACTACGAGTGATGATGCTCATGGCCACCATTTATTGCACATCTACCATGTGCAAGGCACTGTGCTGGGAATTTACAGAAGCTATCTCAGTTAATTCTCACTACCTTCCTGCTTGGAAGAGATCACTTATTTGCTTTTTACAAGATGATGAAACAAACTCTGAGATGTTGGGTCATTTACCCAAGGTACAAAGCTAGTGAGTGGACAAGTTTGTTGAGGATTCTTCATTAAATCATTTTTCTTTGATGTCAAGAGTAATATTTGCTTTTTTGTAATAAAATTGGAGTATTGCAGAAATGCATAACACAAGAAGTTAAATTCATTCTTTAGTATTGTCATCCAGAGAAGACCATTGTTAACAAATGGCACATTCTATAGCTAACTTTTTGAGAACAATCTTTATAGTGTATCTGATAATTTTTAAAGAAATAATTTCTAAAAATTTTCTTGTGACTTTTTGCTGTGTAAGTTTTACTTTCTGTACAACAGAATCAGGATGCATTTTAGATTTAGAATAAGCAAGAGTTCTCAGGCAATATAAAATTTTACACATTTGCTTTCTGACATTTTTTACCTCCCAAATCCTTTATTAGTTAGCTTTTATCAATCTTTTTTTTTTTTTTAGATGCTGGGGCCAGAGATTGAACCCAGCACCTTGTATATGGGAAGCCAGAGCTCAACCACTGAGCCAGGTTGGCTCCCCTGAGTTGGTTTCTTTCATTTGTTTGCTTGTTGCTTGTTGCTTTTTGTTTTGTTTTTAGGAAGCACCATGCACCAAACCCGGGACCTCCCATGTGGGAAGCAGGCGCTCAACTGCTTAAGCCACATCCACTTCCCATCAGTCATTTATTCTTAACATAGCCTTCAACTAGTATGTGCAGATGCTTAATACTATCACTTCTATTTTTCATTTAACGTGATTGTATGTATACCTGAGGTTACATGTTTCCAGGTCCTTGTTCCAGGTGTTTAGCCCTGCTTTTTTGGTGTGTGTTTGGTATAGACGTGCTGGTCAGTCTGTGGGAAAACCCATGTGAACAGTTAGTGTTTTTGCAGATTAAGTAAAGACTGTTTAGCCATTACTTTTCCATTGCTTGCTCAACTCACCCCCTAATTAATGAGCTTGACATGAGATTATTTTTACCCAACTATTTACTTTGAAAAATAAAGGTAATATTTTCATAGAAAATAATTACATACCACATGCTGGTTAAAATTGAAAAGTAAATGCCTTCTTTCTGCTTTTCTCCTCACCCATGCCCCAAATCTTGAGTTTCTTCTGTTTCCAGATTTTCATAATGGACACGTAAGCATCATGGTCATATATGTATGTACACATGTGCGTATTTATGTACGAGGATCTTTTTATGTTCAGATTACCTGGGATGACTATCTTTCACAGTGACTATCTTTCGTAGTCCTTCCTTTTTCTGTAGGCATTGCGCTGCAGAATGGGCAGCTCTCAGTAGAACATTCATATTCAGTAAAATAAGGATATCTTTCAAATAGGAAAGAGAACCAGGACCAAGGAAATACAAGTGGAGAATCAAAACATGGGAGAGAATAACAATTTATAGATTATACGTTTCAAGAAGGTTGCCTGCCCGATTAACAAGCATCACATGAGCAAAAGTTTCGCGGTAGTCAATATAAAAAGGATGACAGAATCAGTGATATCCTTGTTTTAATCTGAAAGAAGGGAATATGGCAGGGTTTTCAAGGAAAGCTTTCATGGTCCAGAATTATAAAGTTTGCACAGGGAACTTTCAGATTAGAGTGTGGGGAGCTATGCCTGTTGCGATAACTTGGTTGAAATTGTGTGCCTGCTGAGGAGTTGATGTATCTGGCTTCATAGCTTACCTTCAGGACTGGCTACATAGCGTGTGGGGCTCTTTCTTCAGATTATTAGGAATTTCAAGGTGGCGACAGCAGAGCATTAAACCAAAGGCAGAGACCCTCTGAGCAGGCCCTGTGCAATTGCAAAGTCCACCATACCCTATAAGGCTAACTCTGTGTGCCTCGAGATCCTTAAGCATGTCCAAGGCCTGTGAGTAGTGGAGCAGGGCCGTGGATGGGAAGTGGAAGGTGGTGCCTTATGCATGGATGTGTTTAACTAAGTTCTCATTCCCTCTTTGGGTTTTCTAGGCCTTTGCCTTCCTTAGGGAAGAGGAATTGATGGGCTAGGATGTGGCCTGCTTGGGGGAAAGGGAAGGGAGTAATGAGAAAGAGCTGATGAGGTCTCTACTAGAAACATTTGAAAGGTAGCTGGGTGATCAATGCAGAATCTGAGATGAGGGAAACTATTTGCCCTTGAATGTTGTAGGATGGGAGTATAAATGACTTTGAGTGTTGTAGAGAACGGAGACAAGTGGTCACATGGTTACAGTTCCTTGAAGCATTAGGGTGGAGGGAGTCACAGTTTCTTCCCAGAGCACAGAGCTTAGTGTACTGCAGTGGCAGAAAAGGCTTCCTGGAGCAGGTGGCCCTGAGAGGCTCCCAAAGGAGGAGGAGTCTGGGTGGATACCTGAAAGATTACGTGTTGTTATCCTTGAAGGACATTGGACTTCAGGTAAAGCTAGGGGGCTTCACTGCCGACTTCATGAGGGTAACGTGGTCAGATGGACATTTTCTGGAGTGTTTCCTGGGTTGTTGTGGAGCAGTGGTTCTCAAAGGGCGGTCCCCCGACCATCGCATCAGCACTACCCGTGAGCGTGTTAGAAACACAGATTCACAGGCCCTATCCTGACCTACTAAATTGGATCTCTGGGTGTGAGGCCACAAGCCTGTATAGAACAAGTTCTCCAGGTGATTCTTACTTATGGTAAAGTTTGAGACTCCCTACTATAGAGAACCGGTGGTGGTAAGAGACTTAGAAACTGTTTATTATAAATCCCTCATTTGACTAATGAGGAACCCAAAGACCAGGGTGAATAACTAAGTACTTAACCAGAGTGGCGACTTGGTGGGTGATAATTACGGCACAGGTGCCCTGACTGCCTGCTCTCTCTACTGTGCAAACTTCCCAGTCAGTGTGAAAATTATTATAGAATGTATAAAAGCAAGATATAATTGCATGTGATATTAACTTCAAAAACAGTGCCTACAAATGTATGAATGGAAATAGGCAGATAATGTATGAAAGTGATTGATAGATAATTTTTTTCATTATATCATATTTCATATGTGATGCATATTGTGTTTGTGTGTCTCTAAGACTGGAATGGGGAAGGAGGAAGTGGCTGTTATCTAAACTTAAGCTAATTATTCTCTAAGCTATGAGTTTACTAGCTCTGACCTTGGAAAAGCATTTAATCTCTTTGTGTCTCAATGTCCTTATCTATGAAATGGGGATAATAATACCTACCTTAATGTGGTTGTTAGGATAAGGTAGCTTATGTGAAAGTGTTCTGTAAGTTGTAAAACATTATAAATGCAAGTGATATTATTTTTATTGTATAATTTAAGTGTAAGTTCATCAATCTAGCAAATATTTTTAAAATACCCATCGGAAATATTGTGTTGGCTTTTTAAAAATATATTTTTATTCAGAAGAATTACAAAACGTTTGAAATGGCTTCCTAAATCATTCACAAGATTAACTGATAGAAAACCCGCTCAAACTTAACATGGTAACTTTTGACTTCAAATTCCCAGCCCTATATTTAGTGTGGATCTTACCTTAGAGAGTTTCCTTCTAACCTTTTCTTAATTTTTACTTGAACGGAGATGTTTACACTGTGAGGTGCATGCTACTTTAATATTTTAAATTTTGTCCTTCAAGACACAATTCAATTTAACAATTAAATGAGAATACAATCATTTATTGAACTTTCCAGAATAGCAATAAAAGTGTATGAGTGATTGCTAAGTAAAATTAAGTCAATGAGTGGTTATGTGACTCATGGACTGTTACAGTGAATTGGAGTAGTTTTGCTTCCATCATTTAAAAATAAATACACTGCTTATTAATATGAGACTTTCGATTTTCCCATTTAAATAGTTCCTTATAGCTATAGGTTAGATTCTCTAGGGGATTTTATTAACATATCTCTGGTATAAGAACAGTTCACTTTTAAGGAATACACCTCACAAGGTGACAGCTATTCATTAACAAATGTAAGTTTATTTGCATTAGCACTAAGACCATATTCAACTTATTGCCAGTTAAATTGCTGTTACCAGTAAAGCGCAGTGGTTCATTATTTTGATATGATATTCTGATTAACTGAGAGATAATTCTTTAAATGCTTTCCTCTTTAATATTTCAATTCTTGGTATTGAAGACTTTTCTAAAGCGTAAATGCCCTTTCTCTTAAGTATAGCAAAACTTGTTTCATGCTACAACTCAGTCATTTTTGATAACATGGCACCATATAGTTGAACTCAGCTTTTTCTGTAGAGTACAGGAGAGGGCTGGCCAGGAGGTGCCTGTCAGCGGGGGAGGCATAGGTGGTGGGAAGAACAGGTGTGCAAGGGAGAACCCACGATCTCTGTTATAAACGAGCAAACACATCACCAGCTCCCTTTACCTTGCTTTGCTCCTGTCTCTGGAGGTCTGTTTTCGGGATTCAGATTGTTGTTTGTTCAGCTCCTTGACTTGAGTAACTCTACTGGTATTTTTGAGATGGACAATGTGGTCAAAACTCTTCTCCATTTGTGCTACATTTTATAATAGTGTCATTTTTAAATCCCTGGAATTAACATTTTATTTTACTTTATTTCTTATCTCCAATATTCTGTCCATTTCTGTATATTTCTATGCCATTTCACACAGTTGCTCTAGGAAATGAAGTATACTTCTTTTAAAAACTTTCCAGTTCCAGTAATATCTGAATCTCCTATAGGAACCTAGTTTTTGGAACATAATTCTTCTTCCAGATTAAAACGATAGCACAGATAATATTACTATTAAGCACAAGCAATACTAGTTTTAAGTACAATAATAGGGAGGCATAAAGTTAAGGGCAGTGTTGTTTTTAAACGGGGTTGCAATTTTATCTTGTGTTCTTTCCAGGTTGCACTGATTCTTACATGGTTGAAAAATTATATATATATGTATAAATATTCTAAACTTTTAGGGAATAATTGGTGAGCATCTGACTTTCAGACTAAACAAGACAAAATAATCATGTACACACAGATACACAATTCCAGTACAGTTTCAACCTTTTTGTAAACAAGGCTTTCCTTCCATTTGTCTTAGTTAAAGGTGAATTATACAATAATTTACAGAAAACTCGCAGACACAGCCATATTGATACATATTATTAGGTTTGACTCTGAATAAATTGAATTATGAAATGGGAAGGATTTTTAGCACTCATTCAAGAATGTTTCCATTTGGACGTTCAAAATATTCTTCCTGTTTTTTTCCAAATAAAATTTAAACAAAATAAAATTAAAATACTGAATGATGTTTTTTACTATACTTATTTTAATTAAGGCGTTTACTTGGAATTTTATTTTGGGGGACCTTATTAAGTGACAGATCCTTACAGCCAATTTGTGGTTTTAACAATATAAGAAGTAACTGACTAATGACGCTATTCATATTTGGTTGGGGATTAAATGGGACTCATCTAGTGTGTGTGTGTGTGTGTGTGTGTGTGTGTGTGTGCATGCGCGTGTGCATGTGTGTGCCGTGTGTTTATGATTTAGTAGATTTTCTTCATACCTGAAGTGCCAAAAACAATTTATGAAGCAATTCTGAATCTCTGGTCTTCTCAAACTCAAGGGTGAAGTTCTTTTCACGTGTTTTTTTTTTCAAACTTTAAAAAATTTCAAACCATACTTTAAAAGAAAAAACATTTTTAAAGAGGAACTTTTGTCTTTATTGTGGAACAGCTGGAAGGGTGGAGACCTTTAACCATAAGAAAACTGTCATAAATGCTCTCTCCATTTACTACTTTATTTGTACAACTTCAATGTATTTCTATATATTTAGTTTTGTTCAAGTTTTCCATTTTCCATTCTGAAAAGGAAGCAAAATACTGAATCCTTTTCCTAAAGGAAAATGTTTGTAGTGTCATGAAAAAAAGAGAACAGATGGCATTGTAAAACTTTCGGGAGAAATATAACACTTCAATTCAAATTGTTAGGCAGAGCCAGAGACAAATACTCAGTTATCAATTGTTGCAATTATTTATGTCTTAATTTTGTTTTTGTTTTAAAACAGGAGTGTAAAAGGTAGAATTTTGCTTCTTAAGTTAAATAAAAGGCATTTTAAGAATTTACAGTCCGGCCCTCACCAAGCAGATGCTGAAGTGACCATATTTTATTGGGATAAATAATAATCAGAGAAAAGCAGTCATAGTCATTTAAAATGTATTCTATAATTTCGGGCTTCACAGTGGGCAAGTTTAACCAGATGCAGTGCGACAGCCTATTAGCAAAATAACAGATCTTCCTAACTTGGAGTACTCTGCTCTTTTCCCTCCACTTTTAACTAAATTAGCTTTGCAGTGCATCGGGGCTTGGGTTGTGGTGGGGTGCATTAACTTCTCCCCACACTGCTCTGATTGAGCAGCAAAGCATCCATTACCAATACCATATCCAAAGTGACGTTTCCATACAGGCTGCCTGCTGTTTCATTCATAACCACAAAACAGCCTGAAATGACTTTACTTCTTTTTACAACTTGCAAAGAGTTAATGGACTGTGCTGGCCCCCTGCCAAAACCTTTAAGAAACTTTATTAATGTGTTATGAGGCTGGGACACCATAGTGTGGGATTTTATTGGTTACTCATCTTAATGAATAAAAATATGTGTGCATAATTAAAGCCACACTCTCCAGCAATTGCCTTCTAATAAATGTTGAGTCTTTGTCAGTGTTCATCATAGCATTTGTGGATCAATTTTGAGGCTTTTCTTTCTAAAACCTAAAGTTATCAGCATTGCAATAGCATGGTATTTGTTTGAAGGGATACCAGCTCAGTATTTGAAATGGAAAATTATTTATGACAAAAAGAACATTGCAATCCAAGTGATAAAAGTCAATATGCTTTTTAAAAAATCATGTTAAAACTCTAGTCACAATCTACAACATTTTCCCATCATATATTTTTAAAACTAGGCTATGATATTGATTATTCATAAGACAGAGGCAACATAATTTTGATTTAAGTTATATGGGAAAGTGATATTAGGTAGCCAGTATTTTTTTTTTCTTCAGTCTAGCTATTCTGTTCTGAAATGCTAGTTATCAGACATTTCATTTTTATTTTCATACATTTTCCTTGTCTTTTCACCTCTGACTCTCTCTTCTTCACCCCTTTGGAGTGGGGGGTGGAGGGATGTAAGGAAGGAATGAGAGCAAAAACAGTATCAAATTAAAACTAAAGTTAAAGATGGAATAAACCAACCAGTGGGTCCAGATAAATTTTATGATGTAATTATTTGAGAAAAGAGTAATATTTTTGTCTACTTTAGAATATGTACTTTCTCTCCCAACTAGAATACTATGCACCTTCAAAAGAATGTTGAATGGTCTTCTTCAGTATATGAAATTAACTACAAGTACTTAGAATGGGGAAAACATCCAAGGTATTTTTTGACAAAATGATTTTCATATCATGGTCTTTGGAGTGAGGAATTTTATACTACTTTATCAAAGGTATTTTTGAAGGGTCATTTTTTTAAAAGGTCTCATAAGTAAAAATAGCAAGAGAATGAGTATGTTATACATTCGAGGCAATAAAATGAAATTTTAAGCCATTTCTGTTTTTATGGATTTAAGTTAGAGGATATCATAATTCCTAATAACATTTCTTAACATTTCTGTTTTTGTCTCTGGCAGAAATACGAATAATTCATTTTCTTGAATTAACAAATATGGAAATAAGTATAATTTCTCTCTTTCATTGATAATTTAACCTTGATGTTGAAAAGTGTGTTGACTGAAATGAAAATCTGAACAGGCATTAAATTTAACACACAGCAGATTGCTCTCTCATTCTCTTATTAACACAATACATTGTTTGGTTGTAGAGATGAGTCAGAATTTGTCTTGAGTTATAAAAATTGCCCATCTTGAAGTCATTAAAACCAGATTACAAAGATGAGAATGAAAGTTGAAAGATGATTTTTAAAGTCACTTCTGGAGGATAAAGCTATTTAGGGAATGGAAAATAATCTTTCCACTTAGATTCTGAACATTGCGTGCAGCCTGCCATCTTTTCAAGTTGGGTTATCGTGCTGAGGCACTTGGCCTTGTGAACTTGATAAGGCTGTGCTCTGGGTTGTAACTGACCTCCCGAAGTGAAGCATGAGATATTTTGGCTTTGTTCTCTTTCTTTGAGTTTCATTTACCTGTATACAGGGAAGTGGTGAAAATCGTGTTGGTGGATCTTTCAGGTGGCAAGGGAAACTGGCTCTACTGTGCAGCAACGTTGTATCAGTAGACAAAAGATCAAACCAGGAACCCTGGCATGTCACTTAAGACTGCAGTAACATTCATGTAAAAATGGCACAGGCGGAGAAGTCAGGCTGTCATTTGCAAGACGTGGTTTAGAGGAGGAATTACTTGATCCTGTGGTGAAATCTCAGGATTTTGGTGGGAGATTAGGTTTGTGGGGAATGAAGAGCCTAGCGGCTTTGAAAAGGGTGCCTGGCGTTCACATGCTATCGCTGCGCTAAGCTGTTCATACTGAACTGGCCCTCTGCCTTCCAATTGCCTGCACTGACTTAGTCCTCAATTTGTGGTATGCCATGGGCAAAATGGGTTTTCTGGTCTTATCCTCGTCCCAGTTTGTGCACATTACCAAACCACAACATAAATTTACCACACTTGTCAGCCTCTACTCAAGGAAGGCTTCTACCAGGAAAATCAGGGAAGTTATGTGTCAAAAATTAGGAAAATTGGTCATAGTGCCCTGTAATTGTAGAGGTGAAACCTCTACTTGGGCTAAATTTTGTTTTCTGTCTAAAGATGCCACCTCTAATTTGAGGCAGCAGTCAATTTAGTTAGGACCCTGGAGTCAGATTTGTTTGGGTTTAATTCCTGGCTTTTTCAGTAATTAGCTGAAGAGCCTTGGGTAAGTTTTCTCATCTGAAAATTGGGATAACAATAGTACCTTCTCCAAAGTATTATTGTAAGAATGAAATCAACATAGAGCACTAAAACAAGTGTTGGGTATTAAAAATATGTTCAGTGACTGTTAGCCTTACTATTATTCTATCATTATTCATTCATTAAATATTTGTTGATGAAGAGGAGGGTGAGCTAATATTTGTAAGCGCATACAATATATAGGACACTAGTGCTTTCTATAACTAATCACCATTTATCCTCACCAGGATCCTCTTCGGGTGTAGACACCAATTCCACATGCATCTCACTGTCTTATGCGCTTAGTAAGACATAAAATGGTATGACTATCCAGAAACTTGTATTCTAGTTGAGGAGCTACAATATACCAATTTGGTAATATGTTCCCAAAATGACCAAACCAAGAAACAAAAAGCAAACAGATAAAATCCAAAATTATGTTTTAGCTGTTTTTGTAAATCATGTTGTCTTAATTCCATAATAGTAGAGTAGGTGCTTAATCAACATTTATTAAATTCCTGTTTGTTGAACAGATTGCCATTTTAAAATTTGGAAACTCTTAAGGAAGGAAGGTAACAAGTTAGAAGTATTAGACCATAAAATCTCATGAAAGTAAAAAAAGAAATTGGCTCAAGTTTTAAGAGTATTAGTAAGTTAACAGTGAACTAGAGATATTTCCTGAACACACCAAAACTTTAACTTTGGTTAACAGTCTGTTGAGAGTGGCCCACAGTTGTACAGCTGTGTGACTTTGACCCTCCTGATAACTAATTAAACAAAGGCTAAAAGTCCCTAAATGTCTTTCATGCAGAATCATAATAATGCTGAGAAATTATTCTGCCTTCAGAAGGTTCAGAAGGTGTGTGTGTGTGTGTGTGTGTGTGTGTGTGTGTGTGTATTAGGTGAAAACTGGAGAACAGATAGTATTCAAATACACTATTAAAAGATTAAGTAAAATTTTTTGCGTGACTGTGCTGTGTGGACATACAGTTAAAGCTAGAAAGACTGGGCATTTAGTGAATAAGCACTATGAATATATTGAATTCCACTAGGCTGTGTCAGCATTACGGAATTCATCTTTCACCTCTGAATTATCTCTCTGCAGAGGCAAGAATGTTGGATTCAGTTGAAGCTTAGAATTACTGAACAGTAGTCACTGCCAATTATGATTACAGGATAGTACACCAGGCCTAATGTGTCTCTCAACCTGAGCTTAAACTTGTGGAATACCCTAAAAGAGAAAAATCCAGTGACCTCATTATGCAATATTTGGCAGCTTTGGACACAGTATTTTAGTTGGGAAAATGTTTTGTTTTTTTTTTAATAGAGGAAAAAAAAGACAGAGACAATACACATCTTGCCAGATTTAGCCGTATTTATTCAGCATTTTTCCTTTATTTATTCTTCAGGTATTTTTTATATTCCTAATATGGGCAAATCAGTATGTCTACAGTTTCATGCAGTCTGACCTTCCCTCCCTCCCTTCCTTCTTTTTACCTTCCTTTATTTTTGTCACCCTTTTGGTCAGCCCTTGGAGCTAGTAGAGACCATGGATTTGATCTTGAGTTTCACAATTAGCTAGGGTTTGTGCCATGGGCATAGTTAATTCCCCCAATTTTGAGACATTGACCATAAAAGGGTATACAAAGTTGTTCTTTGTATGTTTTATTTTGTTTTGTTGCAAAAAGCATGTCATTTTAATGAATGTAACAGAAGCATAGCCTCTTATGGAAAAGAAGGAAGCAAATTTAAAAAATTGATTTTATTTCACATACATATATGCTTTGATAATGACTGAAAGTTCCTGTCAAAATTATGCCACTGCAAAGGGGAAATTGTTAGCTTTGCTTATGATTTTCTGTAGTATGTTTCAGTATGTTGGGAGTTTTGTTTCTTCCCTCCACAAAATTAAACGAGTTTATTTCATTAGTAGAAAGCATGGCTGGTATTTGCATGACTGAAATGTTGAGGTGAATGGGATTTCGGAAAGGACCCTTCATTACCACTTTCTGACTTGTATTATTCCAATATTGCTTTGTAGTTAGTTTTTCAAACAGGTTTTTTTAAAAAAAGTTGTGGTACCAGCTATTATTTATGTGGGAAATATGCATTTTGGCTTCATTTAAGGCAGACTTTAGACCTCACCCAGGCAGCGGGTCTGGCCTTTGCCCTTGGCTAATCGGGCCCAGGCCGGCGACATTTCAGGAGGCCGCTTGGCAGCCATTTTAGATCCTGCCCGCGCAGAGAGCTCCTGGCTGCCAAAAACTGCAGTCGCTCCGTGCCAAGACACTCTTGGCAGTGGAGATAAACTTTGTAGAGATACACAGTCCAGAAATATCTTATAATTACAAAGCACAGGGGGCAGAATGTTTTTACAATACAGCTGTGCTAATGTAAACATTTAATTTGGCAGCCTTCTCCACCCACTTTTCAATTAACCGGGTTTAGGCAGATACTTTAGGTTTGTAATAAACTTTATTGCTACTTCTCTTACAGTTCAGTTTATGAAACACAGATTTGAGGGGCTTTTTTGGGGGGTTTTCCATCCATTTAGGAAAGCACGTTTTGACTGTTAGGTTACCATGAAGGGGAAGTGTACATTTCTTTCTCAAAAATGCTACAGGCCCTGCTTGACTGAAACAATTGCTTTGGGAAAAAATGTGGGGGTTGTCTCCTTTGGCTTCTAAAGCATTTAAGAGGATATTAATAGAAAGAGGTAAAATCATTTATAGAGCTACAAAAAGACACTTGTGTTGGTGATCATTAAAAAAGATAAATGTCCCCTGCAATGCATGAGACTGTTTCAGAGATAAATTCCCAATAACAGTTCTTACAGATATAATTATAATAATTGTGTGATCGCCGTGATAATTATTCTTATAGAATGAAAGAAATAATTTTCTATCTAAAGTAGCATCCAACTGTTCAGCTCACAAAGCTAGTCAATAGATCCTTTTCAAGTAACCTTAAAAATGGTAGAGGTTACAGAGTTTTAAAGCCAAATTTGGTTTTAATTGACACTGTGAAAAGGAATCTTTTTTTAAAATAAGAAATATGACATCACAATTCATGATATCTCTTTGCATAGATTTGCTTACACATTACTCAGTTAACTTAAGGGAAAAAAACCCATATAGATATCAAACAAATGTATAGTTTTTTAACACAAAGATTTTCATGTCTTTTCATTTAGAAACATTGCCTTGGTTATGCTTTTTAAAAAATTGGCTTTTCTTTCTTTCTTTCTTTCTTTCTTTTTTTTTTTAATGTAGGATTTCACTAATAGAAAACCAATTCTTATAATATTTTCTATCAGGACTTTTTTTGAGTCCCTCATTTAGTCTGGTTCTATTACCATTCTACCTATGGGGTGTGACCACAAAGTAATTTTCAACCTGAATAGCATTTTACTGTTTAGCTACCAAAGCTAGTCAATAGAACCCTTTCAGTTATCCTGAAAGATGGGAGAGGTCAGAGAATTTTAAATCTGTGGTCTCATTATTTTATAGGCTCTTTAGTTTATGCTGCTGTGGCTGATTTGCCATCATATTGCCTTTCTACATTCTGCTTATCACAGCTAAACAATGCATTTGCAGTCTGTGGCTTTAACTCTCTCAGATGTTTTACTTGTTAAAAACAAAAATCAAACAAATAAGAAAACATTGACTGTCACACTACTAAGTGTGAATTTTATTTTCAAAATATAATAATTGTGGATACAGCTTATTAATAAATTAATAAGGGGCCGGCTGGA
This sequence comes from Chaetophractus vellerosus, assembly GCA_004027955.1. Lineage (NCBI taxonomy): Eukaryota > Metazoa > Chordata > Mammalia > Cingulata > Chlamyphoridae > Chaetophractus > Chaetophractus vellerosus. Next base: position 40,497 of record PVKH010000236.1, read on the forward strand.
TAGCCCAGTGGAGAGGGTGTCAGCATACCACATGGGAAGCCCCGGGTTCGGTTCCCGGGGACCTCTCCTAGCGGGCAGACCGCCTTGAGAATGGCAAGCCGCCATGGGCGGGCCGGAGCCGCCGTGGGCAGGGCAAGAAGCTGCCACGGACAGGCAAAAGCCGCCACGGGCAGTGCTGGTCGCCCGCGAATGGAGCGCAGCCAGCCACCTGCGAACTGAAAGCCGGCCGTGAATGGAAGCAGAAGCCACCCACAAGGGGAGAAAGCCGCGCCTGTGCAGTGACCAGTCTCGGCGTGTCGCCGCAGCAGGGGGGGAAGGGGAGATATGTAATAAAATAAATAAATCTTAAAAAAAAAATAAATTAATAAATTTTAAACAAAGCCCATCTTAATTGTGAACAGGAGAATGAGAATCAGCATAGGGCAGATTAAACTGTAAGCTGCATGAGGGCAAGAACAAGTCATGTTTTGTTCACTATTGTAGTCTGAGTACTAGAGATGATATGTGGAAAATTGTACATGTTTAATCCTGGTGTTTTTTTTTTGATAAATAAACATATAGGTCAATTTAATAAATACATGTCAGAATCAGAATATTGAGTATTAATTAATTATATAAGTTGGTGGCTCATTTTGATTCTTTCTTCTAGATTGTTTTGGCTTTTTTGGTGGGAATTAATGCTCCTTGTTTCAGTTTCTTTTGAGACAGTGTTTTAGTTTTCTTGGCTGCTCAAGCAAATACCACACAGTGGGCTGGCTTAAACAATGGGAATTTATTACCTCATGGTTTTGAGGCTAAGAGAAAGTACAAGGTGTTACCAAGACTATGCTTTCTTCCAAAAGACTGGTATTCTGGGGCTGCCGATGATCCTTGGTCCTGGGCTCCTCTGTCACATGGCAATGCACATGGTGGCCTCTCCTGGTCTCTCTGTTCCCTTCCGGTTTCCATTGAATTTCACCTTCTTGCTTCCCATGGCTTTCCTTCCTATCTATATGAATTTCATTCTGCTTAATAAAGGACATGAGTAATAGGATTAAGACCCATCCTGATTTAGGAAGGCCACACCTTATCTGAAGTTACCACATCAAAATGTCCTAAGTACATTGGGTTCATACCCACAGGAATGGGTTAAGTTTAAACAAATGTTTTTCTGGGGTGCATATAGCTCTAAACCACCACAGATGGTATGTCCAAAATAACATCCCTAATGCAGCTTAGATTAAATCCAAAAATTACTCTGGGTAAAGTGGACTACAAGGAAATCACAATTTTACAGAAGGAAACAAAATATAAACAACCAACCAGAATGCAATGTTAAAGTTCTAAATTGGAGGTATGAGCTAGGTGCTGTGTGGGCCCTGAGGTGGTGGCCTCACTGGGGGGAGAGGGAAGCAGAAGTAAGGCCCAGGGAAAAGGTAGATAAAATTTAAGAGCTTTGAAAGGTGAATTAGATGTTTGTCCAGCATAGAAGAGGAGGTATTCCAGGAATAGGAACCATGTGAGCAAAGGTATAGAGACCTACAAATACACAACATTTTCTAGGAATTTCAAAAGGGCACTAGAACTTAATTGTTGGGAAGTTAGACATAGTAGTAAGAAGGGGTGAGAGGTAATGGTTTATCTGGTGGCTGTAGTGAGAGATGAGGCCAGGCTGGGTGAGATTTTTTTATGAGGGGCCTTGAATACTGTAGTAAGGATGTTGTAGATTGTTTTGGGCACTAGGCAGCCATCAAAGGTTTTCAGGAGTGGAAAGATATGAATCCTGGTGGCATGGCAAAGGATGGGAGTCTGGCTGCATTGTGAAGAATGGATTGTGGTGGGCTTCAAAGGCTGAGGCTAGTGTCAGGTAAGAAACATGGGGTTCAATAAAAGACATAGCAGCAGCTGGGATGGAGATGAGGGAATGGGTTTGAAAGGTAGCCTCTGATCTAACAACTGAATGTGAGGCTTTAGGGAGATGGTGTTTTCCGAATGCATGAGCTTTCCTCAGCTTGGGAAACCAAGTGGATGTGTATGTCATTAATTGACATTGGCAGGGTGGAATGAGGTGCGAGTGAATGTGTGCAGTCTGTGTACTAGCAAAATAGGAGGGAATTTGTAGTTAAAAGGAGAGCAGTCAGGGTTAGATATAGAGATTTGGAGTTCTCCACAAATGAGGAAGTAATATTTGTCACTGTGGAGGTGACTGAGTTTGCTTAGGGAGAACATAAGAAGACAAGAAGGAGAGCCACCTGGGTGGGTTGTTAGGGATCACCTACTTTTAAGGGACAGACAAAGGAGAGGGAAGTAGCCATAGTTGGAATGGAAAAAAGTGCCCAGAAAGGAAGACTTAGAACCAAGAAGGAGAAGTGTGCTAGGAAAAGGGAGGGGAATTTTTCTAAAGTTTGTGGTATTTATCAGTGTCAAAAGTGCATTTGGTAGCATCTGGGAAGGTCATGGCAAGCAATGGCTTATAGAAATAATAATTTTGGAGTTGATACACTTAAACTTATT
>PVKH010000237.1:0-42929 GCA_004027955.1 Chaetophractus vellerosus
GGGGGGGGGAATATGTAATAAATAATAAATAAATCTTTAAAAAAAAAAAAAAAAAGTAGGAGGAAAAATAAAAAAAACAAAAAGAAGAAAAAACAAAACATGTTCCCACTGCAGATGCCTGGTTTGGGTTTCAGAGGGAACAGAGTAACCTTCATCTGGGGTCATGTATGGCTAGACCAGTCTCTCTGGTGGTGACCTGGGGGACTCTCCACCCCAGAACGTGCTCTGCACGTAGAAGACAGCTTGCAGCACTGTCCTATAGAACACTGGGGGAAAGCTGTCAAGCGGCTTCCTGGGGCAAGGGGTTGCTGGCTCTAGGACACACAGTGCAGTGCCCTGGAGTGGTAGGAAACTTTCCTAGAAAAGGGCACATTCTTATCTGTGTAAACAGAGGAATTCCCAGGGCCACATGCACATGCCCAAGACAAGACGCAGGCATAGAAAGGATAAAGGCAGCATCTGCACTTTTGGCCTTGAGATGTTCTCTAACTCGTTGAATAGATGAGCTCTGAAGGAGGGCACTCCTACAGGCCAATCCATAAGAACTGGGAAAGACATTCTCTCTTTTTCTCTTTTCCTTTTTTTTTTTTTTTTTTTTTTTTTTAAGCTCCTGGCATTCAAGGAAAGCTCTGTCATAATACTAGCTGGATAATAAGCTAAAGGAACAGATGCCTCAGAATCTAAATTTCAGTGACAATGCATTAAAATATCAAAATGTCCAGGTGGAGCAGTTTGATTCTAGATGGACCCCACAACATCATGTCCTTAGAACTAATCCATTCATATGAGTGTGAACCTATTGTAGGTGGGACCTTTGAATTAGATTATGTCAGAAAGGCATGGCCCAGGGTGGGTCCTAATCTTCCTACTGCAGTCTTTTATAAATGGGATGAATACAGAAAGAGAAAGACGCAGCAACTCAGAGAGAAACACACAGCAACTCAGAGAGAAACCCACAGAAGCTTAGAGAAAGCCACAAAGCCAGAAGCTGTGGGCAACAGAACCCAGAAAAAAAGCCAGAGACTGGCAGATGCTGCCATGTGCCTTGCTGTGGGACAGAGAGGTCCAGAATTGCCAGCAGCTAGTCTTCATGGAGGAGGCATCACCTGATGATGCCTTGATTTGGACAGTTTTCTCAGATTAGAACTGGAAACCTGGAAGCCAATAAGCCCCCATTTTAAAAGTTAACCCATTTCTGGTATATTGCTTTCAGCAGCTTTTAGCAAACTAAAACAGATTTTGGTACCAGAGTGGAGTGCTGTTATTTAAATGTCAAAAATGTTTTTAAACTGTTTAAAAATGGGTAAGGGGTATATTCTGGAAGAATTGTGAGATGCTTGATAGAAAAGGCCCAGATTACTTTGGAGAGACTGTTGGTAGAAACATGGATGCTAAAGATACTTCCAATGAGGCTTCAGACAGAAGCGATGAATGTGTCATTGCAAACTGAAGGAAAGGTGACCCTTGTTTAAAAGTGGCAGAGAACTTGGCAAAATTGTGTTCTGATGTTGGATGGAAGGCATAATTTGAAAGCGACAAGCTTGGATATTTAGCCAAGGATATTTCCAAACTAAATGTGGAAAGAGCAGCCTGGCTTCTCCTTGCAGCTTATAGTAAAATGTAAGAGGAAAGGGATAAGCTAAGAACTTAACTCATGGGCAAAAAGAAACCAGAAATTGATGGTTTGGAAAATTCTGAGCTTCTGGAAAATGAGTCCCCAGATAATAGTGCCACATGTGAGGATTTAACTGAAATTGGAACCAGCCAGCCATTTCAGTGTAAGTAAAGATTGTAAATGCAGCTATCCAGAAAGGATCTGTGAAAGACTTGCTGTCTGATGGCTTGGATCCCTGTGTGCTGCATGTGAAACCAAGTTTTTTGTGAGATCTGATTGGACAGAACCACTGCCAACCTGGACTGAAAGGGAGATATTGAAGGAAAAATGATTTCAAAGGCAGAGCCGTGGAAGCTAAGTTCTGGACTGATACATCTTCTTGTCCCAGGAGAGCAAGCCCACTCATTTGTGTGGAAAGGATGAGTATGTCCTGGCACTTGAAGAGCCTGGGGCCTCTGCCTCATTGCTTAGGAAGAGTACTGCCACCCCAGGATTAAGAGAGGATAGAGCACATTCTCCAGGTTGGGCGTCTCTCTCCCTTATGGAGGGACCTAGGTTTGATACCCAGGAACTTCCGGTAAAAATTTTAAAAGAAGAAAACTATAGAAGGCGCATGGGCCACCAGGCCCTGTGCTTGGGTGGGCCGTCAGTCCCTGTGAGCCACGCAGCAAAAACACAAGGGAGAGCCAAGACCAAGACGCACCGAAAAACTAGGAACCAAGGTGGCACAGGCGGTCAGACACCTCTCTCCCATATTGGAGATTCCCAGGATAGAATCCTAGTGAAGACAGGAGGAGAAGGATGAGAAGAGAGGGCAGGAAATGGACACAGAGAGTTGCCCAGCGAATGGACACAGAAACAGCAAAAATGGGGCGGGGGGGGTAAAAATGGATAAAAGTAAATAAATAAATAAATCCTTAAAAAAATGTATAGGGGAGGAAGATACGGACTATGGTTAGTAGTAATACTTTGACAATGCTCTTTCATGATTTGTTAACAAATGTTCCACAGCAATGCAGGGTGTTTGTGGGGAGGTGATGTGTGGGAGCCCTGTATGATGTTATGCATGTTTGTTTTGTAAGTTCACGATGTTTACTGAACACTTATAGTTTATGTACGTTCATGTATGAATGATAGACTTCAATAAATTGTTTTAAAAAGAACATTATTGGGACATATGAAAAAATTGGAAAATGAACTATAAGCTTTGTATCAATGTTAAATTTCTCGAACTTGATAACTGTACTTAAGGTGGATATATAAGTGAATATCCTTGCTTGTAGGAAACATACATGGCAGTATTAAGTGTTCAAGGAACATGCTTGAGGGATCAGGAAATGGATTGATAAATAGAAAACCTGACAGATAGATGGATTGATAGGTTGATAGAATAGATGGAATGATAAGACAAATGTGGCAAAATGTTAAAATTTGTGGATCTGCATATCTGGGGAAATAGGGTTAAACTGGAGTTCTCTTTATGGGGTTTGCATTACTTTTGTAACTGTCCTGTATGTTTGAAACTATTTCAAAATAAAAAGGTTTTAGAAAACAGATCGGATATTATGAATTTCTTTGTAAATATTTTCAAAACTTTTTCAAAGGACATAATAAAATTTTAACATCATATGTAAGTTAGAAACTCTCATCTTCATTTGATATTACAAGTCTATAATGTTCTTTATAACTTAATAGGCACAAACCAAAATATTAACTTGCCTTAGTATCCATGCTTTTGTTTGTTAGCCAGGTTGTATAATTTTTAAAAATCTGTTTGCTAGTTATATTTCTTAATTTGTGATTTACCTCTTTCTGCCCTCTGCCTACTTGTCTTTCTTATAGAGTCCCAGGATAATAATTAAAAATGTAGATTTGATAAATAATAGTATCCCTTCCTGTATTTAAAAATATATATTCCCTCTATTCCTAACCTCATGTTTTCCTGTTTCCATACCTACATAAAAAGATTTGACTTTTTCCCTCCGTACAGTGCTAAATATTTATCCTTTCTAACTTTCTGACAGGCTTGTTTCTTTAGCAAGTCTCATAAAATTCACTTGTGAACTTGTGGTGTGAACACTGTCCACCAGGACCACACTCCTGTGGACGTATATCTAACTCTTTGTTAGTAATTCTAGTTCACAGCCTGTGCTTATAGGCTGTTCCTTCACACCTTAGAGAATTACTTCAAAGCATTGAGAAAAGAGCTGCCGAGCCAATCTAAGGATATTGATGTGCAAATTACATGAAATTGAGTTACGTATCAAGATTTTTAAAGGAATCCTAAATAATAGGTACATAAGAACATCACTGGGATTTATGTGAAAGTCATAGCAATCAACCTGCTTTTAGAAACTAAGCCAATCTCTATTAAAAGGACAAGAAAAACATTGTGTATTTAAATTATTCATTTTAGATCTAAAACGTTTATATAATAGCTGATTTTTGAAGAATCAGCATAAAGTTCTATATGAATCACTGGTGAGTTGGTTTACTAAGCAACATGGAGAGTTTCTAAGCGTAAGAGGCTCTTGAAATATAAGCGTCTTAAGGTAACTGGCCACACAGTCATATTGCCTATTTGAAATCCACTATTGATGAAGTTGTAGTAATTAAAAAGATTGGTTTTGGGATCTCCACAGACAGCTCTACAGCTGGAGGAGCTGTGTGTTGACAACTCTCCTCCTCATGTCTGAGGAGGTTTGGGAGTGAAGTGGGAAACAGAATGGACAAGCTGCTTGGTGTCTCAGTTTACTAATGTTCAATATTCACCATGCATATATAGAACAGAAAAAGAAGTGGTATTATAGGGGCGCTGGGGCTGCAGAGACAAATCCTAAGGTCATATTTATAACAGTGAATTGAAGGGTTGTAAGTGAAAAATACGCCAATATCCTCTTGAAAAATATCAAATGGTTCTCAACAGGGAAGGATTTTGCTCCATGGGGGATATTTGGTAATGTCTGGAGGTATTTTTGACTGTCCCAATTGGGGGCAGGGATGCTACTGGCATCTAGTGGACAAGGGCCAGAGATACTACTAAACATCCTACAATACATAGGACAGCCCACCACAACTTAAAACTTTCTGACCTAAATATAAATAGTGCTGAGTTTGAGAAATCCTGAATTAAAGAGAATTTTTTAAACTAAGAATGTGTGCAATTTGTCTCCATTTTTGGTTTTTATTGATTTGGTCATTGGGAAAAAGCCAATAGGGAAAATAAGATTTCTGCTTGTCAAATTTGTCTTACTTGTTTATTAATCAAGATTAAACCCTTATCCTAGAAAACTGTGTTCAGCTTTAGAGCCTGTTAATTCTTTAAGTGAATAGTGCTTAATTTGCACTGTGGCAGACAAACTCATCAGGTAAAAGTGAGTTTGTATGGAATAGTAATGAAGCATTAAGATTGCCTCAATACCATGCAGTACAAAGTGTAATTTGACTACTATCTAGTTGATGAGATTAATATGGATAATAAGCAAGACGCATCAGGGCCCCAGTGGAACATTTGTCCTGAATTATCTAGGTTGACTGTCCACTCTTATTATAGGAACTGAAAGAGAGCCAAATCTTCCTCCATGTAGCACAACCATGAACTAGATGGTATAGTATATCATGGCATAGGCAGGAGAAATAAATAACTAGAAATGTTATTGTTCTTAGCTAAGAATGTAATTTAAAATAAGGGAAATACAAATGAGGAGGGAAACAGAATACTCCATTTCTCATTTCTGTGTGCTTATTGAAGATACTCTGCAAAACAGGTGGTTAAGTTCCACAAGTCTTCTCCTGCTCGGTTGCAGCACAGTTCCTTTTAAAGTGTGAAACGAGGACGAAATATACGCGGAGTTAGTGGGTGCATTTTCCTTTTCCTGCCGTGCTCTGAATACCTTGTTTATGTGGTAAAGGATGTGCTTCTTCCCACTGCTGCTTTCATTTTTTGAATGTTTATCAGCATTAGTTGGTATCGATTTATTGGTTGGATTGGAGAAAGGAAATATTTTGTATGTTTGGCAGTTAGTTGTGAACAATTTTGATAAGACACTTTAATTGCGTGGATATTTCACAGCTAACAACATATTTTTCACATATTAAAATATGATTGTCCCGAGGGGAAAAATAAACCCTTAGTGTTTGAAAACTCAGTCACACAGAAAGTTTTAAGTATAATGAATGAAAACATTTGGCATATTACCTTTGGCAGTTATGATATAGTCAAGAATTGTCCCTTTTTTTTTTCTTTTTTAAAAGATACTTAGATTACATACATGTTACAGAGAATATATTGGGGGTTCCCATATGCCCTGCTCCCCACACCTCCCACATTTTCCCATGTTAGCAACATTTTTCATTAGTGTGGCACATTCATTGCAATTGATAAACATATTTTGGAGCATTGCCACTAAGCGTGGATTATAGTTTACATTGTAGTTTACACTCTATCCCACATAATTCTGTAGGTTATGGCAGGATATATAATGGCCTGTATCTGTCATTGTAATGTCATTCAGGACAATTCAAGTCCCAGAAATTCCCTGTATTACACCTGTTTTTCCCTCTCTCTGCCCTCAGAACCTCCAGTGGTCACTGCCTCAAGAAACATCAATGATATTTCTTCCATTGCTAGAATCACGGGAAGTCTGTAGTAGAATACTAGTAAGTCTACTCTAGACCATATTTTATTTCCCAATCCTGAGGATTCTGGCATGGTGATGCCCATTCCACTTTTAGCTGAGGGTGGGCTTCAATCCCATACGGCCGATGGATGGGACTCTCTTGCTTGCAGTTGTAGACACTCTCGGTTCCTTGGTCTGTTGGTTATCCATCATACCTTTGTTAGTTGTCCTAAGTGAGTCCAATGAACTGGAGAGTACATGTTGCAACTCCGTTGAGATTCAAGGCCCAGCTGGCACATGGAGAGCCCAAAGATTTAAGTCTCTTGGATATAATCCTGACAACTTCAGTACTAATTATAAGTTCAAATAGAAGGACAGAAGAGCCATGTGTAGGGAAACCACATCCAAGTCCAACAAGAATTGTCCTTTTTATTTGGTAGCTATTTTTCTTCCTCTCAGTAAGATCCATTCACCAATTCACCTTAAATAAAAATGAAGGTGAAAAGGAAATATCTAAGATTGTGCTTCAGGTCAAGATAGCACAGTCAAGTTTATACATTGAGCTTATGCCCAAACCTATAGCAATGATAGATAAAATAGAAAAATAGGAGATCAAAAATATATGCAGGCTAAAAAAAAATTAAACATCTTCATGGACCAAAAACTGCATAGAAATGACCACATGAAAAGCCATTGGTGCAATTGGCACTCAGGGTCCTGGGTTTGTTCCTCCCAAGTAAAGGGAGTTAGTCTCTTCCATAGAAGATGAAGGATGGGAGAGAGGCTGGCTGTGTGAAGCCATGGCCTTAGGTACCATTCTTTTGACTCGTGAAATGAGAATAATTAAATGCTACCAAACTGACTCCTAGGTCTCCAATTTTATGGAAGCTGAGGAACTAGGAAGGTGGTTGGACAAGACAGAGCCTTCTGACATGAGCTAAACCAATCTACCTGCTGGTTCAGCCCAGGCATTTGCAATATCCCCAATATCATGACATCACAGGAACCCCAAAACATCATCGTGAAACTTTGTTTAGATTAGAATCTCAAAACCTGGGGTGGAAACAATCAAAAAACTTCTAGGCAAGGAATAGTGAGCTCAGATGTGTGGGGTTGTAGTGGGGAGGGAGGAGCGGTGACTGTTAGTGAGGAGAGATGAAGAAAACAGATGAGATGAGAGGGAAAGAGACAGGAGGAAGGGAGAGAGAGAGAGGGAGAGGAATGGGGGAGAGAGAGAGAGAGAGTTTATAGATCTTTCACTCAACATGAGTGTATAAATAAAATTCCAAAATTTATGAAGAAATCTAAAAATAAGAAACACTAACAAGAAAAGATATCAGAACGTGAATTCCCTAACAATAATTTTAAGTGTGTTTAAGATGTTTAAAGAGATAAATAAAGAATATACAACTTCTATTTTTGAATTAAGCTTTTCATTTTGAAATAATTGTAGATTCTCTTACAGTTGTAAGAAATACTACAGAGAGAGTCCATGTACCCTTTGCCCAATGTCCCCAGTGGAATTACAGAATTACAGGATAATATCACAACCAGGATATTGCTGTTGATACAATCAATACACAGAACATTTCCATCACCACAAGGCTTCCTTCTATGGTCCTTTTGTTACCGACCACTTCTTGGGTTGGACCCTTGAAATGCGTCTTCTGTCAGGTGTCACTCTCTCCAACTGAACTAAACCAGATCTGGCAAAGTAGAGCAAAAATTTTCTTCTTTGATCAAAGAAAGGAGAAGGGTGGACTCTCTACTGAAAGAAACACCTTTCTTTGAAAGAAAGCGTCTGTGGGACTCTTTCATAGGGGTCAGGGTGATGTGAGGAGGCACGCTTAGTCAGTCCCTCTTCTGCGTCCGGCACTTTTGCACACAGAGCTCAGTCGCCATTTTAGTTTCTGCCCTCAGCTAGCTCCTTTTTGTGCATGCCACCCTATTGCCATCTTGGGCAAAACTGGTCCAAGCTGCTTTTGTGGTTACTGGATCTGGCCCTGTGGCTTACTGGCATCTTGCACTTAGTTCCTGAAAGCAAGCACAGCTCAAGCAAAAGGTCAGGTGGAAATTTCCATGAGTAATTTTCCAGGTGACACTGCACCCTGGCAGCACTTTTATAGCAACATGCACCTCCCTGCTGACGCCCTTGCCCATATCCTTAACACCTGGCAGCCACAGATCAATTCTCACTTCTATAATTTTGTCATTTCAAGAATGCTCTATAAATGGAATCATACAGTATATAACCCTTTGGGATTGACTTTTCCACTCAGCATAACTCCCTGGAGATTCATTCTGGATGCTGCATTTATAAATAGTCCAAAGCTGTTTATTTCTGTGTAGTCTCCCATGATATGGATGTACCAAATTTCGTTTAACCACTCACCTGTTGAAGGGCATCTAGGCTGTTTGCCATTTGGGGATATTTCAAATAAAGCTCCTGTGAACATTCACATACAGGTTTTTGTGTGAGCAAAAGTTTTAATTTCTTGGGGATAAATGCCCAGGAGTACAATTGCTGGGTCATATGGTAGTTGCATGCTTAGTTTTATAAGAAACTGACAAACTGTTTCCCAGATGGCTGGACAATTTTACATTCCCGTCAGCAACATTTGAATGATCCAGTCTCTCTACACCCTCACCACCATTTAATGCCATTGCTATTTTTTATTTTAGCTATTCTGTGTAGTGAGATCTCATTGTAGTATGAATTTGCATTTCCCTTATGACTAATGATCGCACAACTTTTCTTGTGCTTATTAGCCATCTGTACATCCTCTTCAGCAAAATGTTTGCTCATGTCTCCTGCCCATTCTCTAATTGGACTTTTTGTTTTGTCATCACTGCATTTTGAGAGTCCTTTATATATTCTAGATACTAGACTTTGTTGGAGTTGCAGTTTGCAGATATATTCTCCTAGTATAGCTTGGATTTTTATCCTCTTCACATGGTTTTTCACAGAACAAAAATTTTTATTTTGATGAAGTTCAATTTATTAATTTTTCAATGGATTGTGGTTTTGGTGTCAAGTCTAAGAATGCTTTACCAAATCCGAGATGCTGAAGATTTTCTTCCTATGTTTTTTCCTAAATATTTTATAGTTTTACACTTCATATTTAAGTCCATAAACTGTTTTAATTTTTCTATAAAGTGTGAGATTCAGTTTGTGGTTCATTTTATTGCTCCGATACCATTTGTTGAAGACTGTCTTTCCTGCATTAACTACCCTTGACATTTCTGTCTAAAATCAGTTGGATATTTCTGTGTGGGTCTGTCTCTGGGTTCTCTATTCTGTCCCATAGGTCTTTGTGACTATCCCCCCACTGTATCACACAGTCTTGTCTACTGTAGCTATTTAGTAATTCTTGCAATTGGGTTAACTGAGTCTTCTCATTTTATTCTTCTTCAAAATTGTTCTAACTATTCTATTTCCTTTGCTTTTCATATAAATGTTAGAATAATCCTGTCAATGTGTATTAAAAATCTTGCTGAAATTTTAATAGGAATTGGGTTCAACTTGTATATCAATTTTGGGAGAATTGTCATTTTACTATGTTGATTCAGCCTTTAAGGCATTCAGTCTTTCACCATGAAGTATGTCATTTCTAGATTCTTAGGGTGGGAGCTTAGATTATTGATTTGAGATGTTTCCTCATTTCTAATGTATGCGTTTAGTGCTTTAAAATTCCTCTTAGCATTGCTGCAGCCGTGTCCCACAAATTTTGATATGTTATGTCTTCATTTTCATTCAGTTCAATGTATTTTTTATTTCTCTTAAGAGTTACTCCTTGACCCATGGATTATTTAGAAATGCGCTGTTTAGTTTCCAAATGTTTGGAGATTTCCCTCTAATCTTTCTGTTATTGATTTCTAGTTTGATACATTGTGTTTAGAGATTTCACTTTTGCTAAATGTTGAGATTTGTTTTATGGCCCAGGATATAGTCTACCTTGTTATATGTTCTATGGGCACTTGAAGAGAATGTGTATTCTGCTGTCATTGGGTGGAATACATTAGATCTTGTTAATGGACGGAGTGGATTAGTTATTCTATATCCTTGTTGATTTTCTGTCTAACTTTTCTATCCGTTGTGATACAAATACAAACCATAATATATACAAATATAAAACTATTTTCAGTGGGAGTGAAAATTGACGGGGAAGGAGCACGAGAGGTTTTTTAGAACGATGGTAATGGTCTATATCTTGATAGGGATGTTGGTTACACAGGTGTCTGCATTTATCAAAAATCATGAAATGGTATACCTAGGTTTTGTGCATTTCATTTTATGTGAATCCTACTTAAACAGAAAAAAAGGAACTATAACCAAATATTGAAATCTAGATTATATGTATGTTGAAGTATTTGTAGGGAAGTGTACTGATATCTGTGACTTACTTTGAAATACATAAAAAATAAGAAGTGAATTCAAGATGGATAGAGTGATAAATAGATATACAAAAAATAAAATATAGTAAAATATCAGTGGCAGACTCTAGGTAGTGTTTACATGATGTCCATTATATAATTGTTTCAACATTTTTGTATGTTTGAAATGTTTCATAATAAAATATTGGAAAATAATAAAATTAAAATTGATAATAATAAATAAAATTATATTTATTTATTTAAATTATATTTATTTAGTTAACATACTAAATAAAATATTAGAAAAATAGATAAAATAGATGAGGTGTATAGTATATATGTCTCATGGAAAAACAGACAATATATTGAGGAAAGATTTTTGCAATGTGCAAAATCAACAAAAATTTAAATATCTACCGGTACTAATCAAAATGGTAACACTACCACATATAACTATTGAGCATTTGAAATGAGGTAATTAAAATTTACATTCAAAAACTGATATTCAATTAATTTATTAGAAAGCTTTAATGTATGCTTTCTACATATACCAACTTGAGTATATGAATCTACGTTTTCAACTGTAAATTTTATGGACTCTAAATACAGATCAACATTTTTAATGTAAATTTAGGGCCCAAACTGAGGTGTGATATAAGTATAAATTACACACTAAATATCAAAGACTTCGTACAATAAAAGAATGTAAAATCTCTCTTTAATCATTTTTATATTAATTACATGTTGAAATGATAATACTTTGTATAAATGGGATTAAATTAAATATATTGTTAAACTTAATTTCATCTATTTCTTCTTATTTTTTTTAAATGTGGCTACTAGAAAATTTAAAATTATTTATGTGGCTCATATTAAATTTCTAGTGGCCCTCACCGAGCTATACTGTGAGCTACATACAATCTATGGCCCCCAAACTAAGTCTAGTCAGTCACCTACTTTTGTAATAAAGTTTTATTGGAACAAGCCAGGCCCTTCCATTTACATATTGTCTATGGATTTTCTAGTAGTTTAAAGTCAGAGTTGAGCAGTTGTGATAGAGGCCCCAGATGACCAACAAAGCTTAAAATATTTACTATCTGGCTTTTTATTTTAAAAGTTTGCTGACTCCTGATCTAGGCCATAAAAGGAACTACTGTAAACCAACAAAATAAAGTCAAAAGTCTAAATAGAAAAGTGGGCAATTGGTAAAACTTACAACAGGCAAGTTGAAAAGAGGAAAACCAAGTGGCCAAAAAACTTATTAATAATTATAGAAAATAAATTTAAACCAAAAAAGAAAATACTTGACATTTGTTAGCTTGATAAAATTCAGGAAGCTAGATAAGGCCAAGATATGGAACGATATGAGAATATATGAACTCTTCTGCTCTGCTAGTGGGAATGTAAACACAGCAGCCGTTACATGCGATCCGACATTAATTACTCAAATTAAATATGCATATACCCCATAACGCAAAAAATTCCTCTCCAGGAAACGTATCTTACAGAGAAAAGCTCTCACAGAATCATAAAGTGAAATGTATGATGGTATTTATTGCAAGGTGTTGGAGGCAATCTAGCCACCCACCACTGGAGAATAAATTAGAAAAATGTGTGGATGCGCACTATGGAATACATCCAAAGCAATGGGATATATGTAAATGCAGAACCTGAAGACAGTTTTGAAAGCATAGTGCAGTATGAAAAAACTAAGAACAGTGAGGTCAATAGTACAGTACTGTTTGTATAAAATAAAACATATGTACACTGAAGAAATTTATGTTTTCTAAGAACACATAGAAAGAAAACGATACACACCAAGTATTACAATGTTTGCACACAGTAGGTGAGAATGGGATCTGAGGGGGAAATGAGGGGATATCTGGCATTGGCTGATGATGATTGCTTGCCACAAACCAGGGAGCTTGACACCGCACCCGAGGTCCAGAGAGAAAGATGAGAAAGTAAAAATAAAGCAAGTGAAGAGAAGAAATAGCTGCTAGGACAGAAGTTACTACATTTTTATTGCTTTAATTGTACAGAGTTTCTATTTGGATTGTTGGAAAAGTCTTGGTAATGGATGGTGATGATGGTAGCCTAATTGTGAAGGTAATTAACAGCACTGAATTATATATTTGAATGCGGTTAAAAGGAGAAATTTAGGTTGTGTATATGTTACTAGAATAAAAATAAAAAAGAACAACAAGATAGGACTGTACAAAACAGTGTACCCTATTGTAAATGATGGATATATATAGTTCACAGTACAATTATATAAATGTTCTTTCATGAATTGTAACAAATGTACCACACGAATGCCAGGTGGTAATAAGGTGGAAGATGGGAACTTTTTATGTTATGTATAATTTTCTGTAAATCTATAACTTCTTTAATAAAAAAAGAGAGAAAGTAATGAAATAAAAAATGAAGAGCAATGGAGCAGATTCATCAAAATAAGTAAGTAAAGAAATAAATAAAAGCTGGCTATTTTGAAAAAAAAACTTAAGAAAACAGACAAACCTCTAGCCAAAGCAATGAAAAAAGCTAGAGGAAAGCATGCTCCTTAATGTACTAGGAATAAAAAGAGAGGAATATCTGGATATAGATTTACAAACAGAACACTATGGATTTTTTTGCCCTAAGTTGAAAACTTGTAAAAATGGATATTTTTCTAGAAAAATGTAATTAATCCAAATTACTCAAGAAACAATGGAAAGACTGTATATATCTATAAACATTGAAGAAATTGAATCAGTAATGAAACATTGTCCACTCCAAAAAAATTAGCTGGGTAAATTTTAAGCAAACCTTAAAGAAACAGGTAATTCTTACTTTATATAAACTGTTTTTAGAAAAGGAAAAGCTTTCCAATTCATTTCATGATCCTGGTATATATCCTTGATACTATAGAACCAGAATATTATAGTCCCCATGTTTCATTTGTTAAAATTTTCTTTTTTTCAATTTGGTAAGACTTTAGAGTTCTTTCAGCCTGCTCTTTTTTTGGTCTGTGCTTAGATTTGGAATTTAAACGTGGAGCTGTCTTTGAAGAAGGACAAGTATAGTACAACTGCAGTATAAAAAAATAATTAAAACCTACTAAATAATATTATATAATGTTTATGCACACATTAATAGTAGTAGAGGTATTTTTAACTCCATTAGAATGATATCTATTTAAACCAAAATAGTAAAAACCTTTGGGGAAAGGGAATGTGCCTGGGACAGACACTAAAGGGGTCTTAATAGTATCTGTAATATGTAATTTATTTAAACAAAAACCTGAGGCAAATATGGAAGAATATTAAGATCTGCTATAGATAGGAGGTGGGCTCACGTTATTCTTTATTTCAGAAGAGGCTCACCCACTGTGTGTGGCATTTGTTCCATTCTGAATGTGTGATTAAAACATCAGAGGAGGGAATGTTAACAGAGAGTCACGTGCGTGTGAGGTAAGGCTAAAGAGGGAGGGATGGTGTGTGGTTTTGCCTACTCTTCTACCTTCCCGGGGCCAGGAATATATTCAGTGCTGATGAATGATGAGTGAAAGAAGCAGTGGCACCACTTAGTGGTTATAGGCTTAGGTAATTGTGCTCCCAACTACTCACATAAATGCACTCTGGGTACATTAAAGACATTATTAGAAAGAGAATTATGGGGATAATTAGTTATTCTATTACTCTGACTCATATTCTATCTGATTTAACATACTTTGCCTTACTCTGTATTATCCTAAGTTTCCTCTAAGGTCATTAATACTGAAACAGAAAAGCAACAGATAACCTTTGCTGCAATTATTAAAGTATTAAGAAAACCCCTCAGAATCCCGATTCTAAAAGAACATTGCCCTATCAGATTAACATAATCCCAGGTGATTTGTAAATCTCTCAGAACTGAATTTGCAAACCTAACTAGCCAAATGAACCTTGAGATGAAAAAATTCGATTTGAATTCATGTCAATAGGATACCAGATAAATACCTTGCATATATTAGCAAGGATAATAGTTTATTAATTGTGAACTGCAATCCACCTGCTAAAACTTGTCACAAGAATATTTTACCCACCTCCACCGAGCCCCACCCACTCTCACCATATTGCTTTATTCTATCACAATAAGGGAAGTGTAACTCAATCTGAATATTATGAAGATGTTACTGTCTTTTTATCCATGCTCTTATATATGTTATCTTTGTAAATGGTAAGTAAAATCATAATGCAAAAACAAAATCCTGTACTCTTAGATAACTCATTCATTTAACACACAATATATATTTATTTTGTGTCAACAAAAGGCCAGGTGCTAGAAATATAGAATTGGCCCTTGATCTCAAAAATATAAATCTAGTTAACCAATAATTATAATACAGTCTGTAAGTTCTCTGATAGGAGAATGAACTAGGTGTTCCTCAAGCACAGAAAAGGGACACCTAGCCCAGACCCGGTGTTGAGAAGGGAGAGCATCAAGGAAGATTCCTGGAGAAAGTGATGCCTGAGTGGAATTCCGAATCATGTGTGGATACAAGTGTCCAGGAACTAGGGACATGAGTTAGTAGAGGCAAGAGAAATATAATTAAATTTAAATAATGAATATGTAGCTAAATGCATATTCAATTTATGTTAAGATTTCTATATTTATGATGGTTGGGCTAATGAGTCAGCTGGGTCAGGTAGTGGTGTCCAGTTGTTTGGTCAAGCAGACATTGGGCTAATTATAATATAAGGACATTTCATGAACTTTAATCATCAGTGAGTTGATTGCACAGATGGTTGGTTACATCTAGAATCAACTAAGGAGATCGTCGTCAGCAATGAGTGACGTATCATCCAATCAGTTGAAGGCTTTAAAAGGAGAAGTGGTTTCTGCATTGAGAGAGAGAATTCCCACCTCTATTTTGAACATCCAGAGTCTTCTGGGGAACTCATCAAGGACCTTTATCAGAGTCCCTGGCTTGCAGCCCGCCCTACAGATTTGGACTTGTGCATCCCCATGGTTGTGTGAAACAATTTTATAAAATCTCATTTATGGCTATCTGCTGTCAGTTCTGTTTCCCTAGAGAACCCTGACTCACACAATATATGAGTTAGCTATAGGTCAGCACGTATTTTAAAAATGATAGTATATGCCATATTTGAGAGGAGCAGAACCTGCTACCTATTCTTCTGCCGCTAGTAGAATGTACCCGATCATCTTACACATGGAAACCTCTTTTCGGAGACCATTTCCAAACTTTCTTAGGTGGTCCAAAGCAAGTCTTAAATCTTTATTACTCAGTATGTTTTTTTCTTATACCGAAGTTTATTAAAAAAAGAAAAATGAAGGACTTAAACAACACCCCCTGCCCCAATGCTATAGACTTTTCTATTGTGTTGAGAGTTAGTTTTAACCTATGTGGAAACCTTTGGTAGATTATAGATTATTCGAGCAGAAGTCATATGTATGTGAAAAATAGCTGTAATTTTGGTCATGTGAAGCTATCAATGTTAACTGAAGCCCTAACCATATTTATTGCATTTGTTGGTTTTTTTCTCCCAAATGACTCTAAGACATGCAAATGTGCAGACATATTGATGACTGTAAAGAAGTGGGGGGAGCACTGACATAGCCCTGTTTCAGTTGCTCATGTTGATCTTGCTTTGAACTAGTCTGAAAAACAGAATAAGGACCACTCATCTCCCACCCCCACCCCCATTTGAGTAGATGGTGGCAGTTTCCACATAGTAGTTCAATATAAAAACATGAAAGTCACCCTTGATTCCCTGCTATTCCTCCTCTCCTTCTCCAATGCCATCACCCCTGTCCCTACTGTTCACATCACATACAGCATTATGTATATATACATGCATAACTAATACCTCATTTCTACTGGAATGTACAGGATTTCCTGTAACCAAAATATATCTGTAACTACTTCTTTATCTGCACCATCATCTCTCACATGGACTATTGCAACAACTGCTTCTCTGCTTTCTTCTTTGACTCTCTTCCTTTCCCAATCCATTCTCCACGCTGTAGGTTGCATCTTTTCAAAATAGAAATGATCTCATATCACTCATTGGCTTAACGCTTTCTGGGATTTTCTATTGCATTGATAATAAAATCCAGTCTATCAGACCTTGATCAAAAAGCCCTAAATCATATGCTACCTGGTTCCTGTTCCAATTGCTTTCCCACTTGCTCATTATAGTCAATTCATATGCCTTTTTCCAGTTGCTTAAAATGCTGTCTTTCTGTTCTTCACACTTGCACTTCCCTTGGCTTGGAAAGTTCTTCCCCATCTCTTTGCATGGTTGACTTATAATTCTATCTGTTGCAGCGTCTATGCTACCTTGTAAGTCCTTTCTGACAAATCTATCAAATATTCTGTCCCCCTGATCCCTGTTAATCTCTATCAAAATGCTTTTGTTTCTTTCAGAGCATATCACATTTTTTAATTATTCATTTCTTGTTGATAAGTTTACTGTTCGCATATGCTTCGGTACTACAAGCTTTGTGAGGGCAGAGATTATGTTTGTTTGCTTCACCACTGCATATCATAGTAAATGACTCATGACATATTTGTTGAGTGAATACATGAATAAATGAGTTCATGAATAGGCCTGTGTTCGTGACCTGGCCTGTATTGATAGTGAAGATGAGAAAATAAAATGCCCATTGAGTTAATGTTTGTGTGTGAGAAAGAGACTGAACAGTGACAAATGCTTTGAGTAAAAGAAAGTTACTCAGCATCTGTAGGTCCATTCTCCAGAAAGCCTGGATTCTATTTTTAACACTGAACATTTAAGTTAAATAAACAAATAAATGAAAAGTAGAGCTGAGGAGATAAAAAATTGTGTGCTCTTCTTTCAGTTATATAAACCAAACACTTTAATTCGGAACAAACTAACAGCTGAAATGGAATTGACAGGCATGTTCCAGACAGCCTGGGTGCCAAATGAATTGTCTCAGAAGGTTTTCGGGTCTCCCTGGGTACTGAGGTTGCATACTTCTTTGAATTTTAGTATTCATTGCCTTTAGGCTTGGAAAATAAGTACCTGAAGATGCCTGTCATTTGTAACACAAAGGAAACAAAAGTAGATATCATGTACTTACACCTTGAGAAATGAAAACCCTAAGTAGCTTAATAAAAACTTTGGTCTAAGCTACAGGTTTTCAGTTGGTAAGCTGGCATGACTAAAAGTAACATATATTATCTTGAACATGGGCAAGTGAACTCCTAAAGAAGCAAAAGTGATGACCCAAGGAAAAGTTGCTGCAGTCTTAAAGCTTAGAAACTTATTTTAGGTTGTTAGAACCAATTTAAGTTTCTGAAGAAAATATAGACAGAAGACAAAAAAAGATGTGTTCATCACCAAAGGGCTCTTAGTTCATCATGCTTGAACTAAACCTGGTCTAGTTCTGAAGAGTTTGTCTAGCAATTTAAAATAATTGATCTCAGCTTGAATTGTTTAGAATATTTAGTGTCCTTGCTGATTTTCAGTTTAAAATGAAGGTGCCAATTAATTTGGCATGCAGGAAAGATATGAAAATTAAGCATTTAAAAGATTCCACTTCTATCCATGATGACGAGTAACAAAGACTAGATTCAATCTCCTACCATAAAAACTAAAACTGGTAAATATCTATGAAGCAACTGTTTTCAGACATTAGATGTACAGGCATCACAGTTCTCTGGTCACTGAGGGAAAGAAAACAAACGAACTGAGCCTTGTGATTGGACTGTTTTCTGCCTGGGAGCAATAACAAGACTACCGAAGCAGAGAAGAGGAATGCAAACAAAGTCCTGTGACCGCGATGAGTAGAGGAGAGAGAAATCAGAGCAAGAAGCACAAAAAGCACAACCCATAAAAGAATAGAATGATAAATTGGACTTCCCTCAACTTAAAAACCACTGCTCTTCCAAAGGCAGCATTAGGAAAATGAGAAGGCAATACAGGCTGGGAGAGAATACCTGCCATAACTAAACCTGGGAAAAGCCTGGTATCTAAAAGATATAAAGAACTTAAAGGTAAGAAGACTAACAACCCAATCAAATATGTGCAAAAGATTTTAACAGACACTTTCAGAAGAAGATATGCAAATGGCCATAAGCAATCAGGGAAATGCAAAGTAAAACCACAATGATATACCACTGCACACTCATCTGAAATTCTGAAATTAAGACTTTTGTTGGGAATGTAGAGCACCAAGAACGCAAATATATCTGATGGAATGTAAAAACACATCAACACTTTAAAAATCAGTTTAACCGTTTCTTATAAGGTTAAGCATAAACTTACCATATGATCCAGCAACTGTTCTCTTAGGCATTTACCCATAAGAAATAAAATCTATGGCCACAAAAAGGCTTGTGCATGAATAGACAAGTTTATCATAGCCTCCAACGAAATAGTCCAAATGTTTATCAATATGGTGAGTGGAGAAACAAATTGTGATGTATCCACACAATGGAATACTACCCAGAAATAAAAGGAAATAACTACTGATGTATTCAACAACATGAATGAGTCCCAAAACCATTAAGATCAGTGAAAAAAGGCAGGCTGTAAATGGCATACCCTGTATAATTCCATTTGTATGGAAATCTAGGAAAGACCAATCTAAACTATAATAACACAAAGCAAAGGAGTCATTAGCTGTGGCTGAAAGAATGGGAAATGGGGAGGATTTACGATAAAAAGAGCATGAGGGAAATTTGAAGGGTGGTTTGAAATATTCTATATTGTGATTGAGGTGATGGTGACAGAACTATATACATATGTACATCTCATAGAACTGTATACTTTACACTGTACACAAAAACATATAAACCTTATTTTTAAAAATCCAGTCTTAACAATTGCTGGAAAGCCTTGTGAGTTGGTGGGGTAAGTGATTCAATGAGATAGAGATATGAAATGCACTTGCCTTCCAATCATATGTGATAAAAAAGAATTTATCTTCCATGTGCATATTTGACTGGCATGATTTTTACTGATCTATTTTTTTGTCCATATCAGTGTTTTCTATCTTGGATATAAACAACTAGGGGTAGAGAGCATGCATAGAGTTATATTTAAGATCAGAATAGCCAATAGGGACATAAAATTGCTTTAGGGTGAAGCTTGTTTGGACTAAAATTATGATCAATGATATTCACCTTCTGCTCGGGCAGGTGCCCTTAAAGATTTTTATCTACATTTAGGCTGAATTTAAACATTCCAAAGTCCTAAGTCCTTTATAATTTTGTTTGACAAGAGTAGACTTGACAAAACAATTTTTTAAAACTAAAATTCAGCACCGTTACCAAAACTTTTTAAAGCTAATCTCCATATTTGTATCTCTTAGTATACAGAAACCATCTGTTTTATCTCCTACTCAAATATCTAAAAAAGCAAAGTTGCTATATCATGAAAATAAGAAGTTTTATGGCCTATTAGATATACCAAAAAGCAAAGTGAAATATATTTATTCACATATTCAGTAACATAAGCCTTGCAGTACCAGCCTTCAGGATGAAGAAGGGGTAATTAGAGAGAAATGGATGGGGTTAGTGTTGGGGTCAAGTAGCATGTGTCACCCCAGGACCAGCCTGCAAAACAATGGTTTTTGTTTTGGATGCTGTAGCTTGATAGAGGTGAACAGTTGGCTTAGGACAAAGAGACTACTTCCAGATTCACCTGCCAGTAGGAGTAGAATTGGTAGACAGGAGCTAGACAAGGCCAACTGCAGGTTGAGGGATACCCATCAATATCTGAACTAGATCAAGCAGGGGTGGACATCTAAAGTCATGCAAATTCTACTGTGACATCTAGGACACACCCAAGTTAGGAGGTACAGAGTTATGCTGTCATCTGGAATACCAACGGGCTGATCTGTGCATGCTAACAAGCCACATCATTTTGGGGTCACCAAACACTAGTCTGTCTGAACTTTTCCTTTGTAGAGAAAGAAGGAAGTACATAGCACTTACTGCTCTTACTATGAACCACCTCCAGGCACTTTGCTTGTGATGGCTCATCTTATCCTCACAAATTGTGCACATTTTCATAGAAGAAACTCATGAAACTGAAGCTCAGAAAAATTGTCACTTGCTTAAGTTCACTCATTAAATCATAGGAGTTAAGAGTTAAACTGAGGCATGTTTCCCTGCAAAAGCTGTGTTCTGTCTACCAGTTTGGAGTTGTCAGTACATCAAAATTGACAAGATTCATTCTAATCAAATTCACAGGAGATTCTTTCCTTAAAAGAGTTCAAATTTATGAATAATACAATGAGAAATAAAATTGACAAGATAGACAAATGTGCTTGAACCAACAAATTTATGCATCGCCCATTAAAAGAGAATTATCAGGGAAGATAAATTATATTGAAATTATTGCTTGGGTGGGTATAAATTGGAAACTGGAATGATCTTCAGAGCAATGAGCCTCAATTAAGAGAGATGGAAGCCAACTTTCTCACTGGTAAACGGGTTGGTATGGCCAATATCTCTTGGTCAGGGCTTGTTCTCCAATTGACAAGGCTGAGCACACACTAACACTGCCATATCACATATACACACCATATGAAAAGGCTTCTCTGTTTCAGAATTGTCACGGGTTGTATCGCATCCCCCCCCCCCAAATATGCTGAAGTCCTAACCCCAGTACCTCAGAATGTTACCTTATTTGGAAACAGGGTCTTTGAAGATATGATTAGAGTGGGTCCTAATTCAATATGACTGGAGTCCTTGTAAGAAGGGAATTGGACACAGACAGACAGAGGGGAGAACATCATGTGATGATGGAAACAGAGATTGAAATGTTTAGCTGTAAACCCAGGAATGCCAAGCATGGACTGTCATCATCAGAGGTGAGGAAGATGTAAGGAAGGACCTCTCCTAGAGGTTTCAGAGGGAGCATGGCTATGTTGACACCATGATTTTGAACTTCTAATCACAAGATCTATGAGACAATACATAATTTCTGTTGTTTTAAGTCACCCAGTTTATGACAATTTGTTACAGCAGCCCTAGGAAACTCAGACAAGTATCATGTAAATTCATTCATTCACTCATTCATTCACTATACACTGTGTATGTCTGTTGGCCAGACTGTTCTAGGTACTGGGAATACAATAATAAATAAAGTGGCTAATGTCCCTGCTTTGGTGGGAGGGAGTGTTAAAAAAAAATCCTTCAGAATCAGGAAATTAAAACATTGTTAGCTACAACTTTTGATATGCAAATAGAGTTGTTCTCATAAATTGATATTGTATAACACTATTCTCCACAAATCACTGTATTTCAAAAGTTTACTGGCTTGCTCTCAGGCCTGTGTGCAAACTACACTAAACATGCTTGTTGCAAAGCCAGCAGTTCTCAAGCAGTTTTTATCTTGATAATGATGTTCCTGCAGCTTCTGTTAACCCAGAGGCCACTGAATTCTTCCACAATGCACCAAATCTCCATAGAAGCTGTAGACAGAACCACAGTTGCATTTATTATACATCCATTTTGAGTGCTATCTGTTCCTAGGAAACTACAAGCTTGGCTCTCAATGGCCCTTTATGATTAGACCTTTTGGACACACTGGCTTCACAGTGGATAATGTAAATGGAAACACAACCTACTCTAGACAATGACTTAAGAAAAGCTTCCATGAATTCCTACCAGGTGATCTGGGATTCCGTGGGGCTCTGTTATGCCTCTCATGCCCTGATTCCATCAAGACGACCAGTCTGTTTTATTTATGCTTTGTTCTAGGATTTTGTCACATGAAATAGTGGGAGATATAAGTGGGCCAATGGCAGGAAATTGCAACTCTTTTGATTATATGAGAATTTTTTATCAAAATGCCACTTGTCAAGAATTTATCCTAAATATGAAAGCAGCCCTTGCTCTCTGCTTCCCAGTCTCTGCCAAAATAAAATTTTAAAAACCGTCTTTAACATAACCAAAAATCTCTTCTTTGACTAGTGATTAGGTAGATTTCATACATTAGATTCAAATCTAGAAGTTTCTGTCCTTATCCAGTTTTCATTCAAGGCTTAATGGCATTCTATCTATACATGCACTAATCAATACTCCAGATTTGTCTTAAGAGGTTGGCCAAGGTCCCTGCCCCTTCCATTTACTATCTCTGTGGAAGCTAAGTTATAAGACAGGTGGTAAAGCATAGGAGTTACATGTTTGGCTGGAACCTGGAGTCAGATCACATGAGTTTACACCTCAACATTTATTACCTGAGAATCACCAGCAAGTTACTTAACCTCTCCATGCCTCAGGTTCCTTATCTGCATAAAAGAGGATACTAACAGTATATATCTCATAAGGTTGTTGCAAGGGTTAAAGGAGTTACTTTTATAAAACCCTGGAAGAGTGCTTGAAAAATAGTATATGGTCAATAAATGTTCACTTGCTACCAAACCACAGTGAGCTCAATAATGCACCCTGTGATGGTTGGGTCCATGTGTCAGCTTGGCCAGAATGGTGCCCAGTGTTTGATTAAGCAAGCACTGGCCTGATTATTACAGTTGTTGCTATCCTTGGTCACTCTCCCTGGCCTGTCAGGGACAAGGTGCATTAGCCAGCCTGCTACTCTGGCAGCCGATTAGATCAGACAAGTGTACTTGGTGACAGCCCTGTAGATCTCGCGGTCCTCATGGCCTGTCCCCAAGACTCAGGGGAAGAGACCCCATTACGCTCAGCTACTTGAGCACCACAGTTCACAGCGGCCTTGAAATCTGGGGGTGACTGGGCCCTCGCGCAACTCCTGAACCAATAGCCTGTGAGCCTATTCTCTACGTGCTTCTATCTCTTTACTGTCGGGAATCTTCAAAAGGGAAAAGTGAACTTGGGAAGATAAATTTTACAATCACATCCCCTTTGACAATAAAATGAGAGAAAAAAAATCTGGTTAGAGAGCCAGATGTATAAACTTTTAACAAGAAACAGATCCTGTCTGCACTGAACTAAATTTAGATGGAAAGCTATCTGGCCACAATCCAAATGAACCCCCATATTCTGCTTAGAACTTTGCATATTCTCTCTGTCTGTTCAATATAATGTACCATAAGCGGAGAAATCGAGATAGTCAATATGGGTTTAGACTGCTAGCAACAACACTTCTAAGAATATCTAAAGGACAGAAAAAGTGTGTTAAACACTTTAGACAGAAAAGATTGAAACCAGCATACCACCGCAATCTCAAACTCATCAGGAAGACTGCTTTCTCTTTACTGGGCTCTGTGTCAGTTCACAACCAGGTGAACTGCAAAGGCTGCATATTCTGGTAGATTTGTAATATGCCAACTTAGCAAAGATGGAACTATATTTTCCAGAATCCACCTCTCTGAAGAGTTCCACTTTAGCGTGGGCCACGAGAAATGCTTTGCATGAGATTTGGACGGCGGTCGTGAGGCCGCAGCCGCTTTCTTTGAAGCTCGGAAGGTTGGTGCGAGGCACCAGGAGTTTCTGCTCGCCTGCACTCGTCGTCACTGATCTGCTGGCTCACTCACTGGCGCGGGGCTGGTGGCACTGGCATGTAGCTGCTCCAGCGCCTGCCAGGCTCTGCTTCCGCCTCTCTGACTTCTAGACCAGGGGCATTTTAGCTCCTAAAGTATGCCCCAGCATTGGAGTGGGAGGCTTGGCCCAGCATGATTTCTGAGCCATCCTGGATTTTCCTCTTTCCCCCTCTCCACAATCATCCTCCCTTCCTGATGGCCTCACACTCCAGCACAGATATAAAGACAATGACCTGACATGAACTGTTTAACAAGCTCCCACGATTGTGTATGTCCAAGTCCTTTGACTAAATCCCAACAGTTCTGTTTCCCTAATTGAACCCTGCTTCATGCAGAATCTGGTACTGGGGGTGCTAGAGCAGGGGTTCTTAACCAGGGGTCCACAAGGGGTCTGTGGAAAGATTTCAGGGGGTCCATGAGCTTGAATTGAAAAAAGTCAACTTATTATCTTTATTTTCTCTGACCTCTGATGTTGAGTGTTATAAAACTATCTGCCACTACATTCTGACAAGGGGTCTGTGGTTTCACCTGACTGGCAAAAGGGTCCATGGAACAAAACAGGTAAAGAAGCTCTGTTCTAGAGTAATAGAACTTTAAGGTTGGTTTCTCTGAACTGGTTCTGGGTTGTCTGGAATTGATTCTCTAGTAGCAGCTACTAAAGTACAGCAATTGGCCTGTGCTCATGGAAGTCACCATCACCCTGAAGCAGCTGGCCGGTGGAATGGGAGAAAGGCCTTTTGAATAATAAGTTATGGATGATGACACCAGGGCTGGGGTGATGTTCTCCAGGGTGTGACACATGCCTTCTATTGTAGCATTCTCCTAGTTCTCAGAATCAAGAGGGTAGACATGGGGGCAGCTATTGTCATAGTCAGATCATGGGTGAGATGGGCCTGGGCTATGACAGTGGTGATGGAAATGAGCACAAGGGTGTGCATTCTGGAAGTATTTACAAGGTAAACTTGCTAGGACTTGGAAGCTTAGGGTAAGGGAGAAAGAAAGGGAGTAGTCTATGATAATTTCTCAGTTTCTGGCTGGAGGAAGGTAACTGAGGAGCTGGTGGTGTACTGAGACATGAAATACAGGGAATGGGTGGACAGGGAATGGCAACCGCCATTTTGGACGAGCAGCCTACTGTACTTGAGGTTCCTGGAGAAACAAAAGTGAATGCATGTGTGTGTGTGTGTGCATGAGGGTTTTTGATTTTTTTTTAAAACATGAGAGTAATTTGAAGGCGCAAGGGAGGAGATTCATTGTACCATTTAAAAACTTCTTGGAAATAAACAAACAAACAAAACAACACTCCCTGTTTCAGTTTGCCTAAGAGCTGCCAATGCAAAGTAACAAAAGTCTGTTGGCTTTTATAAAGGGTATTTATTTGGGGTAAAATCTTACAGTTTGAAGGCCATGAAAAGTCCAACTTAAGGCACAATAAGAGGTGCTCTCTCACCCAAGTCGGCTGCCATGTGTTGAAGCAAGATGGTGGGCGATCTCTGCTGAAGTTTCTGCCTTCCCCTCCGGGCTGTGCCATCTCCCTTTATGCTGCTCCATGGGCCCAGGCTCCTGGGGCTTCCTTCTTAAGTGATCCTGTAGTCCTCTCTCTCCTGGCATAGGGCTTTTGTCTTTTTGGTCCTCTTGTATCAGTCTTGGCTGGTCTGCTCTCTTCCCAAGCTCAGCTGTAAACTATCAGGTAAATGGCTCATCTCTCCCCAGGGCCACAGCTGTTTGAGCCTTTCCTTTCTGTCCACCTGTCAGGATCAAAAATGGCAGAGCTCTCTCATCCTGTGTCTGAGTGAGTGTCCTTTTATATCAGACCCAGCAAGGGAGCGGGGACTCAACCTGAGTCAGCCTCACTGACATAGTCTAATAAATACAGCAACCTTATCAAGTAATCTAATCAAAGGTCCTCCAACTGAATTTAATACAAAGTGTATCACACCCAGAGGAATGGATTAGTTTACAAAAAACAATCTTTCTCTTTTTGAGATTTCATAAAATAATATCAAACTGCCACACTCCCTAAGATTACTTTGTATAAATCTCATACAGATCACTGGCTGAGTCTTTGTGACTGATTGTACTTAATATTAGAGAGTTTTAGAGATTTTTGGATGCAAATGTCATCTGATTATAATATTAAACCCTGATGCTCATGGAGAATGTTTACCTGCTCACAACTTAAGAATATAGGTAATAGAGTTCAAAGGAAAGAGAGAAGTTATGTAGTAACTAAAGAAACGGGGTCACTGCCACCACACTGCATCGCCTCATCCATCCCAGCTTCAGGAAGCTCATCTTTTTCTTTTCTGGCATCAAAGGTCTTATATATAAAGAAAAACAGAAACTGGGTAACCGTATTTAGAAACAAGCTACACAGTGTGAGCCACTGGTAGGAGAATGGGAAAATTAAAAAGCGGCTGTAATATCCTGCTTCCATTACTCACAGGAGATTTCCTCTGAGGTGAAGAATTGATGACAATGGTCAAATTCAACCCTTTCCAAGCCAGAAGGCTATCAACATGGATAATTGAGTCTATAAAGCGTGAAGTGTTTAATATATTTTCTGGAATTAGAATAGAAAGTGAGAGTGACCTAATTAAAAACATAATTACAATATGAATTAATCATGGACCAGGTACCGGACCTTTCTGCCATGGAAGGCATGGTCAGAAACTTCAATTTTCTTGCTTTGTGCATTTTGATAAGTCAAAATCAATTGTCACGTTCAACAATAGGGAAATCTTGTAAGAATTGTCTCCTCTTAATTACATTTTTAAGGAAAGTTAAATAGAGCACAACTCTCTGTTATATAGGGCCATGAAGTCATGCACACACACCATATGGAAGGCTTTTGTGCCCACAGCTTCCACTTAGCCTTGGACTTCACACATTTGACCGGTTCTCTTAGTCCTTAGAGGAAAAAAAAACCACTATTTCCTTGTATTTTCTCATTTGAATTCCTATTTTTTAATTACTCTTGGAAAAATTTCAATTACTTCCATTCAAACTAAGCAACAAGGAAGAGCTTGTCTTGGACTAGAAATGAGAAGTGATTTGCTGAATTAAACAGAATCATGACGTGTTTTCACAGCTTGTGAGGACGCGCTGTGTCACTTACCCATTAACTGAAGGGCTGATGATGTGCAGAGATCAAGATCTTCAGCCATCTGCTGGGCTTATTCATTCCCCTCTCATTACCAAGGCCACTGTTCCAGCTCAGGCGCTCATTATCTCTCACCTGGACCATCGTCATACCTTCTAGCCAGTTTCTTCAAAATCAGTCTCCTCCGGAACCTGTGTCTTCAAAATATCCCTGCAAGAGTCATCTTCTTTAAGTGCTGTTCCAGTCATGTCATGTCTCTGTACAGAAACTTTTCAGTATCCCCGCTGCTTATCAGATTAAATGCAAACTCCTCAGTCTGCTCCTGACGACTCTCCTTACAGGTGAATTTTCCTCCCAGACAGGTTCGGTCCTAACCCCTGCTCCTTTGACTGTGATCTTGTTTGGAAATAGGGTCTTGGAGGATGTGATTAGTTCAGAGGAGGCCACACTAGATGAGGGTGGGCCTAACCCAACATGACTGGTGTCCTTAGAGGAAGAGGAAATTTGAACAGAGAGACAGGGAAACAGCCGGGAGACGGCTGAGGCCAAGATTGAAATGCTGCAATTGCAGGCAAGGAGCTCCAAGGCCAGAAGCTACAAGAAACAAAGAATGATTCTTCCCAACAGGTTCCAGGGGGAGCAGGGCCCTGCCGCCACCTTGACTGCAGACTTCCGGCCTCCAGAATTGTGAGAGAATGAATGTCTGTTGTTCTCAGCCACCTGGACTGTGGCCATTTGTTACAGTACCGAGGAAAGGAGACGAGGCCCTTCACCTTGCCCTTCCAGGTTCATGCTCAAAACACCCCGACTTTATCTTTTCCTTGTTCATCAAACAAACCCATCCAGCCGAGCCTGAATACACAAGTGGACAATGACCAGGAGACTCTGGCCTACTACCTACAGCAATCAGTCCAGGAAGCTGAGCTACAGTCCCTGCAAGAACAGGCCAAAATTGTCAGGACTTGAACAGTAACTGACAGCTTCCCTAATTTTTGTACCCACTTCCCCTTAGGACCAACCTGAGAGAGCGCAGTAGGATGCTCCCCCAACCAACCACACAGGATGCCCCATACTGGACAGCTGGCTCCAGCTTCCCCATGCCACCAGCCTCCAATCAGAGCACACCTGAAGCCTTCTCTTTTTTCCACTATCAAACTTTCCCACTCCCCTGGGTTCCTCTGAGTCTCTGAAAAATGCAGATGATGGTGGCTGGACCCCTTGCTCTAGCAAGCTCTGAATAAATAGCTTTGTTTATTCTCACTGGGTATTCTTCATTGATCTCCACACAGCCCTCTCCTGCCTCCATTGCTGTGCTGTTTCTTCCATATCACTTGCTTTCCCTTCCTGACTTGTGCCAGTTTTTGCCTGAGAAAAAAATACCAACAGCCATGCAAAACTTCTCTCAACTTTGATCTCTTTCCTTAAGGTTTATTTCTGACACCCTGCTGCCCCTCCTTGAATGGATAAAAACTTCTATTCATCCTTCTTTTGTGATATTTATCTTATTCTGCTTTATATCACAGGGTTTGTTTTTTAAAATATACATATAACTTATTTTATTTCTTTAAAATAATGGTTCTCAATTACTTGAATCCATGCCCCCTTTTGGAAGAAGAAACATCCAACACCCTCATTTTAATGTCTTGGGGATTTCAAAAGAAGAAATGACAACTAAAGAAATCAAAGTAATTATAGTACTGAGTGTGCTTTTTTATGACTTTAGTGGCCCCTCTGAGAATTTCCCCTTTAGTCCATAATTATAACCACAGTGAATTACACTAAAAATGTATATAAAATTCTTAACATGGTGCCTGTCACAGGTAAGTGCTCAATTAATGTTAGCTATTTTTATGATTATGATTATGATTGTGATGAGCTTCTTGAGTGTAGGGCTGTCAACTGTGGATTGTAATATTCCCAACTGGCCAGTGCATTAAATGATACAGCTTTTACTTCATAGCAAAGTTAAGAACATGTCTTCTCAGTAATGATATCAATCTTAACAATACATTCCACTTTTTTTTTGATAACATAGCTTATGGGCTTGATGAATAAATGAAACTGTGGCCAAGAGAGCAGTAAAAATTGGAGCTCTGTGAGCTGCAAAGTTTTAGTAGGTTAACTGTAGGCATCACTGGGCTTCAGAATTGGATTGTTTCCATGTTGAAAGAGATATACAAGATACTTAAGCAGTTAAGCAAAAAGGTGTTTCCGAACTTTAAATTATTTAACCGTAATAACCAGTGTGGCATCTCACGACTTGGATAGGAAATATCATGCCAACTGCTTCAAATAATCTGTTTAATATAACTACGCAGAGTAATCCACACAAGAGAAATATTCCAGTGGCTCCAAATCAATGGTCTTAAATAGGGGTATGTAACCAAAGGACAAATTGAAGTCAAGCACCCACTTTAAATAAGTAAAAAATCATCTCTGATAAAGTTGTTTGGAGCCTAGAATCAGTCAAAACTGGACTTTTCTGTAGCTCTTAGAGTTATAATTATTAGGAAAGCCAACATCAGAAGCTCAAGCTGTGCAACTGGAAAAAGATCTCAAATAAAAGGTGGAAAAGGTAAAGACAAATGAGTTTATATGGTTAAGAGACTTCAAAGTGAGTCAGGAGGTCATCCCAGAGCTAATGCTTATGTACACCTCAACAGGATCTCATAGACTGCCAAAGTAGATACTACCTCAAATAGTGGGGCTCCTGAGAGCTATGGAGACACCCAAGTCCTATGGTCAGGGAAGATCGCTCTGGAGTTTGATGCCTTGCCAGTGAGCCCTACTTTGGAGTTTGTGCTCCTGAGAGTGACAGATTTGGGCTCATTTATGGCTTCCCTACACATGGCTCATCTGTTCCTTCTATTTAAACCTATACTTCATGCTGGAGTTTGTAGGTGTACATCAAGAGGCTGGAATCTTTGGGCTGTCCATGTGCCAGCTGGGCCCTGAGCCTCAATGGAGTTGCAACACCTACTCTCCAGTTCATTGGACTCACCCAGGACAACTAACAAGGAGGAGTGGATTGACAACCACCGTAATAAGGAAATGAGAGAGCCTACAACTGCAAGCAAAAGAGTCCCATCCATCGGCTGTATGGGATTGAAGCCTCCTCTCAACTGGAGGTGGAGTGGACATCGTCATCCCAGAATCCTCAGGACTGGGGGATGAACTATGGACTAGAGTGAACTATAATATAGACTTATAATATAATAATATAGACTTACTATGATTCTAGCAATGGAAGAAATACAACATTGATGTGGAGGCAGTGGACACTGGAGGCTCTGGGGACAGGGAGAGGGAAAAACAGGTGCAATACGGGGGCTTTTTTGGGACTTGGGAATCATCCTGAATGACATTGCAATGACAGATTTAGGCCATTTTCTATCTTCCCATAACCTGCAGAATTGTGTGGGAGAGAGTGTAAACTACAATGTGAACTATGGCCCATGCTCAATGGCAAGGCCCCAGGATGCATTTATCAATCGCAATGAATGTGCCACACTAATGGAGGATGTTGTTTATATGGGAAGGTGTGGGAGGTGTGGGAAGTGGGGCATATGGGAATCCCTATGTTTTGTGTAATCTAAGTATCTTTTAAAAAATAAAAAATACATAATTTAAGAAAAGAAGCTCAAGTTGGAAGCTAAAGTATCTTACCTCTGTTAAAAAGATGAGTATTTCTTTGTTCAGATGGCTTGGAAGGATATCTTCTTGTAGACTTTGAAATAGAGGGGAGATGGAAGCTAAGATGTGAGCTGGGGAGAAATGGGGCAGCAAAAAGTATACCTGCTGAGGACCCAGCCTGTGCTGAGGGAAAAGAGCCTTGGGAGGCAGATGGGGCCAGATCATGCTGGGATTCCTGGACCATGTGAAGAGACAGAAAGTACCTCAGAGGTTACCAAGGTGGGGGGTGGGAGAAAAGGGGAGTTATTGCTTAATGGGCACAGATTTTCTGTTTGGATGAAGAAAAAGTGTTGGTAATGGATGGAAATAATAAAGAGGAACCAAAAGCCATTGAAGAGATTTAAGCAACATAGTGACATGATTCAATTTACATTATTAAAAGATCATTCTGGGGGAGGGGATGTAGCTCAGTGGTTGAGCACCTGCTTCCCATGTACAAGGTCCTGGGTTCGATCCCCAGTGCCTCCTAAAAACAAAACAAACAAATGAAAAAAAAAAGAAAACTCTCATTGGGAAGCAGATGTAGCTCAATGGTTGAGTGCCTGCTTCCCATGTACGAAGTCCTGGGTTCAATCCCTGGTACTTCCTGGAAAAGTAAAATAAAGGGTCATTCTGGCCTTTAACAGAGCAACAATAACATTTTAAAAATGCATTATAATATGTAAAGGGAAATGAAAGAAAAATGAGCGCACTTATACAGATACAAATCTGCACCCCCAGAGGCCGTCCTGCTGAGCAGGGATGTGAATTCCTGCCAGCCCACAGCTCTTTGTATTCCTCAGTTCCAAGTTCTCCAACTTCAGTCCACCTGCAGCAAAAAGTTGTCATCAGTGATAGCCGGGTGGCTATCCCAGCTACAAAACGCCCCCCTCACCGTGGAGAGCGTGCTGGGGGTGTTTGCAGGCACCCCAGCAGCCCCACCTGAGGCAGGTGTGGGGCCAGGAGGGACAGTGCTTGCTGCCAGGCTAATTTATACCCCAGGTGCTATGTTAAGTCATGGTGACCTTGGGATGTTATTTTGAGTAAGCTCCTTTTTAACTGCAAATGATGACCTGGTGATAGTGGGGGATGGGGGGGCAGTGTGACATCATGGTATAGCCATTAAGCACCATTCACACTTTAGACAAGGTGGGTTCATTGAGATGAGCAGAATAAAGTGGTCCATTTGTGAAACCATGATGGGAAGTGAGAGCAGGTACTGGAAGTAAGAGCCAGATAGTAAAGGAAACCAGAGTCTCAAGAGAACCATGTTGTTGGGGATGGAAGCATGTTCCCACAAAAGACAGGTGCAGGTCCCGACCCCTGGTCCTGTGAGTGTGAACCCATCCATAAAAAGGACTTTGAAGGGGTTATTAGTTAAGGCGTTCCCAAGCTGAATGAGGATGGGCCTTAATCCAATGTGTCTGAAGTCCTTATAAGCAAGAGGAAGCCACTGGGAGTAGACAGAAGCTGAAAGTCAACAGATCTGGAAGAGAAAGGAGAAAACTCTGCCATGTGCATTGCCATGTGACAGAAAAGCCAAGGAACCCCAAGATTGCCAGCCAGCAAGATGATATTATCCCTGGGAGGAACAAGGCTTCTAGCTTCCGAAACTGTGAACCAATAAATTCCTGTTAAGCTAGCCCACTGTATGGTATTTGTTTTAGCAGCTAGGAAACTGGGACACATGTGAAAAGTACAACATTCAATCCAGCACTGGCTGTGTATCTGCAGGATGGCGTACCCCGGGGTCTAACTTTAGAGTACCCTCGGAACGAGCTCACCCTGTCCAGGATAGTACTTCATTCTTATGTGCAGGTCAAGCACACTTACTTGTACGGCTTCTCTTCTGTTTCTCAGAAGAGCACTTTCAAATAAATTGTCTTCTGATGCCTGGAATTTGCCGCAAAGACATGAGCTTGCCATCTCACTATGAAACATGAGTCGCCAAAAACCTTGCTTTTCTCTGATTAAAAAAGAAATGGCCCCCTTACAGTATGTTCGGTAAGATTTTCCCATCCTCTCTTGAGTTGTGGGGTGTTGTTTTGTTCACAGGGAGCTAATGAGCAGAGGAGGTAAAATTTCTAGCAAGGAAATTTGGTAAGCATCTGGAAGGGAGAACTTCTGCTTCATGATTCAGCTGCTGGCTCCTTTGGGATCTTAGGGTTTTTTCCTGATTTGGTTATGGCATATTATCTTTCCCCATAAGGGCTTGAAAACAGTTTTGTGTATTTGACAGGTGGAAACTTGAATTGTGCCTGACAATGCTTTCCAACGAGTGATGGGGACATTTGAAGTAGTTGAGCAGGACCCGCGTTCATACTCTCTGTATGACTGACTGTGATAACGATGATAACAGCAAAAGGACTTCCTGTCCTATAGGTAGAAGCCAATATTATATTCCAACTGTTAAAAAGCACAGTCTCTTCTAATCTGTTATATAAAAACATGCTGCAATCAAGGCCTCCTGCTGTAGTCATCACACAGAAGCAGGTATTTTAAAAAGCTGGGAAAGTAGGCAAGAGTAACGAACATGGCATGAATTTTTTCCCTCCCACCACCTCTCCCGTGGGTGGCAAT
This sequence comes from Chaetophractus vellerosus, assembly GCA_004027955.1. NCBI lineage: Eukaryota > Metazoa > Chordata > Mammalia > Cingulata > Chlamyphoridae > Chaetophractus > Chaetophractus vellerosus. The sequence continues at coordinate 33,449 of PVKH010000237.1, forward strand.
CAGCAGTGGATATTATGTGGCAATTGACCTTTACACGAATGAGTGAGCTTTAGGCTAGTACATTGATTGGTAAGAATTTTGCTTTCATTAAGCAGTAGGAATTGTGACTTGCTATTTGGGTCAGAAAAGCTTGATGCGATTAGAGTTTTAATTAGAAACACGCTAGCCTTAATTACCTCTTTGCTACTCTGGTTCAATGTCAGAGGAAATGGTCCTACTTTCTATTCATAGCCCTGGTTCCACCCCAACTTACTCCCTATGGCCAGTTAAATTGATGGGACTAAAACCTAGGACATTTACTATTGGGAAATCAGTTTAATAACGGAAAGAGATCATCAAAAGTCTAAGACTTCAACAAACCACATCCTTTTGTGAGAAGTGGCTACTTAGGAGGTCGGAGGTTGGCCTTTTGTGGTTCCACGGTAGGTAGACAATAGAGGCAACTGTCATGAAACAGGGCCGGCACCATTCCTGCCATCTGTTGCCAAATGCACCAGGTCGTCTTCTCCAACAGCCTCATGGCAGCCACCAGCCCTCCATGCCCCCAATCCCCTTTCCCACTTAGGGCTCTAAGGGTCTGTTAAGGCTGACCCTGGAGAAAGAGGTCCTGCCGGCCGTGCTACAAGAACTCCCAGAAGGAAGAAGGCCCTCCCTTATTTGTCTCTGCTCCTCCCCACCACACACACCCTGCCCCGGACTCATGGAAGGTGCAGGACGCATAATTATCAGTTGATGGATTGATATGGTGAGCCAAAAGGACTCCTTGGCCCCCAATTTCAATCTCTCCTACCAGGGAAACTGTGATAAGAGATGAAGTGATTTGTGTTACTGTGGTATTTTGAGAAAGCCCTTTCTGAACTTGTCATTGGCCTTCATTGTTAATGTTTATTGCATATTTACTGTGTGGCCAGGCCCTGTGCTAAGTGAGAACCTGACAAATATTTAAAGCTTACAGTTCTGGAGGTCGGAAGTCCTAGATTCAAGGTATTGGCATGCCCATGTTCCTTCTGGAGGCTCTAGGGGAGACGCTCTGCTTTTCTCTGGCTTTTCTCTGGCTTCTGGAGGCCTCCCACAATCCTCAGCTCATGGCCCTCTCCTCCACCTCAGGCTCGGAGCATCCTCCAATGTCTCCCTCTGACTCTGACACTCCTGGCTCTCTCCTACAGGACCCTTGTGATGACATCGGGCCCACCCAGATAACCCGGGATAACCTCCCCATCTCCAGCTCCTCAACTTAATTATATCCTCAAGGTCCTTTTTTAACATGGAAGGTGACCTTTTCACAGGTTCTGGTGTAGGACGTGGAACTATTTGGTGGGGGGCACTACACAGCCTACCACAGTCAGGAGAAGTCCACAAGGCTAGAACCGTAATCTGCGGTCTGATTGGCAGTCACCAGCAAGACTGGAAATCCTCTGTGATGTTGAGAATGTGGGGAAATGAGAGTTGTCCCACACTTGTGATGAGTAGTGATAGATACAAGGAATTATTAGGATCAAAGTTTTAAAAACACACATTTGCTTTTAACCAATAATTTTAAAAGTACACGTCCGTCTGATAGTTCTCTTTTTAGGTGCAGTCCACCTGAAGGGAAGGGCGAGGAAGGACTTAGCGTCCCGCCTCTCTTGGGAGGATACTCATCAGTGCTCTGTCTCTCACCCCAACCCCACATGGCTTTGTGGCTTTGCTCCCCATCCTGCCTACAAAACAGCGGCCTTCTTTCTGTGGTTCCTCTGTTTGGATCTGTCCCCAGTCTCACTATATGTATACGTGCATGTAAAATCTGTGATTGTGAACACTGAGGCATGCCTTTCCCCCACTTTACAGCCTGTTTTAGTTTGCTAAAGCTGCTCATGCAGATACCATAAAATGGATTGGCTTTTAACAGTGAGAATTTATTAGTTTACAAGCTTACAGTTTCGAGGCTGAGAAAAATTTGCAAATCAAGACAACATGAGGAGATGCTTTCTCCCCGAAAACTGGCTGCCGGAGATCCTGGACTCCTCTGTCACATGGCAAGCCACATGGGGGCATCTGCTGGTCTCTCCCTCCTCTCCACATTTCCTTCCTTTCAGCTTCTTGCTTCCATGCCTCTCTGTCTTTGTCTAAATTTTATTCTCTTGTAAAGGACTCCAGTGAGGATTAAGACCCACCCTGGACCATGTCTTAACTGAAGCAATCTCATCAAAAGGTGCAACCGACAATAGCTTTACACCCACAAGAATGGATTAGCTTTAAGAACATACTCTTCTGGGGTACAAACAACTTCAGACCATCGCAGAGCCATGCAGTCTTGCACTGCTCACAGTGTCCATATACAGTAGTTAGAACTGTGGTTGGGAACATGCAATAGAACACCCAAAGTTTATTCTAATCAGGAGTTGAGACTTCCCAGCAAGTAGTCTGGGTGGGGTTAAGCTGGACACCAGCTCAGTGATGCCAACAGGATCCCACTCCTACGAGCCTGACTCCACCTTCCTTAACGTGTGGGTTTGGCCTCTAAGGTGGCAAACATGCTCCTACACCTTCAGGTTTGAGTCCATGTCTTAGGTTGAGGGGCATGAATTAGGGAAAAGTAGAGTATATCTAAACCAATAGAATGTCCCTAATGAATGTAAGTTCTACCTGTCTTAGTTTGCTAGGGCAGCCATAACCAAGTACCACAAGCTGGTGGGGGAGAAAAGGGGGACAGGGGCACAAAGCAAAAGAAATGTATTGTCTCACAGTTTTGGAGGCTAGAAGTCCAAAATCAAGGTGTCAGCCAGGCTTCCACCGAAATGGGGAGGGGAGAATGTGCTCATGCCTCTTCCAGCTTCTGGCAGTGGCTTCCTGCAATCCATGGCGATCTCTCCCTGTCCCTCTCCTACCGACAGGGCCCAGAGTTTCTCTTCTTATAAGAACTCCAGGCCTATTGGATCAGGACCTACGCTAGCCCAGTTTGGCTCCCTCTTACTAATAACATCTTCAAGCAGGGTCGCATTCACAGGAGCAGGGGTTAAGACTTGAATATATCTTTGCAGGGGGGTGCAGGGGCAGACACAATTCAAACATAACAATACCTTTATGCTATAACTTGGTACTATTGAAACAATGGAATTTCAGAACCTAAACATAGCTCAGAGATTACCCAGAGTTACTCCCTTATTTTACAGGTGGAGAGACAGCCTAAGGAAGTTGGTGTGATTTACTCGGGGTTACACAAATAAGGAGGTACCCGGTGGGGTTGGTATCCACAGCGCTTTCTTCTACCACGAGCTGCCCCATGCTCAGCCCCAGGAAACAGCAAACAGGACACACCTTACCCAGGGGCCCTTCCAGAACCACCTAAGCAGCAGTTGCACAGCCTCGGTCTTTCTCTTCTTTCACATGCAGAAAATAATTTCATGCAACTACTGCTGTTTCAGTCAACACATATTCTATTTATATTTTTATAAATGCAAATTTGAATTTAAGGGGAGATATTTCTAAGCTTGAAGTGAGGAAATTCCAGTGTTTGTGTGTTTGTCTTAATGACAGATGAAGTATACTCCATAGTCTACATATCTACTGGTTAAAAATATAAATAGGAACATCTTGAGACTAATGTTTATTTTTAAATATTGAAGACGCCAATGTCTTCAGTGAACCACAAAATGAATATATACAATTTTGTAAATAATATTGCCATAGTAACTCTGTAATCAGGATAGACTTTGAGGTTTTTATATGCTCATAATTACTTGTCACTCTAATAACCCTTTTATTGATTTTTTTAAAGGAAAGTGAAAACTCACCATCTGTTTAGTATACCATCTAAATTTCTGTCGGATATTAACCAAAATAATCATATCATTTCCCTATTTCTAAAGTCATGGTCTAAATAGTGTCAAAGTACTAATTACTGCCTTGACACATTTTTTTAAAAAGAAGTCAATATGAAAGTCAGTAATTTAAAATATGGTTAGAGTACTTTTTAAAAAATTTGATACTATTTTCTAAGTCAAAAAGCTGGTCCCTATTTCCATGTCTGCCAGTGAGTAGCTGTGTGACTTTGATGATGACCTTGGCTTACTGCCTCAGTTTCCTCTTCTGTAAAATGAGACTGGTGGACTAGGTTACCTCTATGGTGCTTTCAGTTGTCCACAGTCAGTGATAGAAAGAAAATGTCTGATTTGCACTGTCCTTTTGGCCCTGAACACTGTGTCCTGTATCACCGTATCAGTCTGGGAAGCAGAAGCACTAAGACAGAGGATTTAGGGCAGGAATTAGACGCATAACTGTGGAAAGGGGGGTGCTGGGGAGTTGATGCTCTGAAAGGGGAGTTGGAAGATCAAAGGCCTCCCTCACCAATGGACCTGACAAGCCAAGCACATCCAGTTGCAAGTGGATCACAGAGTGGGAGCTGTTGGGGACGTCCCCGGGAGCCATCTGTGGGTCTGCAGCCAAGTGTCTGGAGACAGGCTAGGGGTGGCTGGTGGTCGGGCGGGTCAGGGTCAGAAGAACACCTGGAAGACAAGCAGAGGAAAGTAAATTGAAGCTGCAACCCATGGGCACCTCTGCAAATGACCACACGAACCTCAGAGAGCAAGGCGGTTGCTGAATTCTCTCTCCCAAATCTTGCACCCGTGTCCCTTTTGACCAACTCTAACCTAGAATCACTCAAGGATGGGGATTCTAAGAAACATAGCTCCGGCTCAATTAAGTTGATAATAGAACGCTCTCATACCCAACAAAGCGGTGGGCTCTTTGCCCTGATCCCCTTCACTGTGTTCACTCAGCCCTTCCATACCCTGTGACCCTTTGTGAACAGTCTCAAATCCTGGTGCATAGGGGAGGCAATAGGCGCTTTTAAAGGGGCCTGGTTATGAAAACACGTGAGGATTCAGGACCACGTGGACAGTCATAAAGAGAAGCTTGGGTCTAGAATTAACCGGGCTGCCTGCACACACCGCCCCTCCCTCCTCACAGGGGCCCGGGCTCCGGGAGGGAGAGTAGGAGGTTTTGCAGAAATGGGACTCGGAGCCAGAAGGGAAAGGGAGGCGGTGGGAGGAAGTGGCAGGTGGAGACACAGGATCGAGAGGCAGCGAGAGTGGAGTCCGGGAGAAGGGAACTAGGGGTGTGGGAGAAACCGGAGGAGCCACGACAGATGGAAAAACAGCACTGAATGTACAATCTGGGAACTTTTTTTTTTCGTTTTATTACAATGAACATTTGATATATCCAAGGAATAGATGCAACATATATTTAAAGACTGAATGCCTTCAAATACCCGCCCAGTTTAAGTAAAACAGTGGTAACCACTGCTGCAGCTTCCTGGCTGTCCCTCTCGGATGGCCGCCCTCTCTTGCCCTGGGGAGGTAACCTCTATCCTCAGTTTAGGGTCTGAATGTGAGGTTGTTGGTAAAAAGAATGCAAAAAAGAGTAAAGAGGATTCCTCAAAAAGTTAAACAGAATTACCATATGACCCTGCAATTCCACTCCTAGATATAAACCCCAAAGTACTGACAACGGGGCCTCAAACAGATACTTGTATGCCATAGCAGCATTATTCGTAATAGCCCAAAGGTAGAAACACCCCCTGTGTCCACCTCAGACGAATGGATAAATGAAATGTGATGTATACGTACAGTGGAATATTATTCAGCCATGAAAAGGAATGAAATTCTGATACATGCTGCAACGTGGATGAATCTCAAAAACATTATGCTAACTGAAGTCAGGTGCAAAAGGACAAATATAGTATGATTCCACTTAAATGAAATATCCAGAATAGGCAAATTCACAGAGACAGAAAGTAGATTACAGACTACCAGGGGCTGGGGGAAGGGGCAAGGGGGGGGGGGTTATTGCCTAAATGGTATAGAGTTTGTGTTTGCAGTGCTGAAAACTTTTGGGAATAGATAGTGATGATGGTTGCACAACATTGTGAATGTAGCTAATGCTACTCAATTGTATACTTAAAAATGATTAAAATGGCAGATTTTAGTTATATTTTACCACAATTAATAAAGAGATAGAGTAAATGGTGTGAGTGAAAGGGGAGTGGATAGGACTTCACCGAGTAGCTTTTCTTTCTCCAGAAAAACTTCACAGAGTTTCTGCTTACTTGAAGCATAACTCAGCTGCTTAGCACTGCAGAGAAGCACATTGAGTGGCCCTGGGGCACAGGGCTGAGGTCTGCAGAGGGCACTAACAGGGACTGTGCTCTTTGCACAGACTCTGATATGCTATATCTCAGTGTCTTTTGCATTTTTCCTAGGCAGATCCAAGTCCTATGGTTAATACACCTTGACTAGCAGAGTAACCTATTTGCAATTGGCACTAGGTGAGATAATTTTTGTATATAGAAATTATGGTTCTTGTAAGCAGAAACTGAGTGTTTAATAGCCCCATTGAAGACTTTTATTTTGTAAATGATGAGTTAGCAGACTCTTCCTGTAAAGTGGGATACTGCTCTACTGCCTCTTCTGGCACTTCAAGATTGATCTCCTTGGATGCTTTTCACCTTGTAGGTCTGCAGCAGCCAATAAATAGAAGCAAACCAGGTGGGTGGGGAGGAGGTGTGCAGCAGGGAGAAGAAATGTGGAGGGAGCTCAGGCTGTGGGTTCTTGAAGCAGGGACTTCTTGTCCAACGTTGAATCCTTCTCTGCTTCTTATGCTTTGCTGGCACAGAACCCTTTGTTGAATTGTTGAGTTGAAATGAGACAGACAGAATTGGTCAGCAAAGCCTCCACAGCTTGCTAGTTTAATCGTGCTTTTCTATCATCTACTTTGATTCCAACTCCAGTGTTTCAGAATGGCAAGCAGAATCGAAATCCACAGAGAAATCTCTCCAGCCTCAGCGAGGCTGCCAAACGCAGGGGTGGCTCAGGAGGGGTGGTGGAGAGACCCGGCGTACCTAAGCCGGGAAGTATAATTACCTCCCAAAGGTCAGCGATGAGCCAGCATTTCCACCCACTGTCTTTGTACCCAGGTTGTCAAAATGGTCTGCGGTAAACTCCTGGCGCTGAGCCGATGGGGCCTCAGACACCTGGTGAACAGGCGCCATGCGCAGGCGTGACTGGGCGGGGAAAACTGCAAACCAAAGGCAGAATGCCCTGCGTTCTGGACTCCCGTCTGACTTGGTCAGTGTGGCTGTACATCAGGGTTTCCCCCCAGTGCGGTTGACATTTTGGGCCAGGTAACTCTTGCTGAGGGGGCTTTCCTGTGCAATGTAGGATGTTTAGCAGCATCTCTGGCATCTGCCCACTCGATACCAGCAACACAGCCCCACTGCCCCAACCCTGGCTGTGACACCTAAAAGCCGCCTTCAGGCGTTGCCAAGTGTCCTCTGCCACTGAGGACCACTGCTAAGGAGAATGTGTCGACAGAAGTTTTTCTCAACACACCATTCCTAACACTCATGTTAGAAACACCTAGTGTGTTCATTTAAATGCAGTCGTAGGGGCCACTGCAGAATCTCAGGGCTACAAGCTTTTGTATTTTCGATGCCTGGCTTACAAAACTCTTATATGAGTGAAGTCTGCAACCCATGACCTTCACTAGTATTGGAAATGGCTTTTCTTTTTTTCTTTTTGATAATCCAATACCAAATGATCATAAGTAAAACCCTGTTTTAATGAATTCCCTTTAAATGCAGGACTGTGCTTACCAAAATATTTCCATGTCCTGAAGAACAGGGCTTGTTGAGATTGTAGCCAACCCTTGTCTGTCCCCTTAACATAGTATTGCCTGAAATAACCATGTCCCCACGTGGCACTGGCTTTGTGCTCCATGCGGCACTGGCACTCCTTACCGCACGGATAAATGTCTCTCTGGCTCTAGCTGACCAGCACGGCCATGCAAGTCCCCCCACAGGGCATGCTTGTAAGTGCAGGCAAGGAGAGCTGCTGTCACTATGCATGTCAAAGACATTGCCTGGCAGAGGAACCCCTTATGATAAAGTGCCACTTCGTTTTAAGCTTAGTCCTGGGATAGCCGTGGAGGAATGGTGCATGAACATTTAAATTTAGATGTAGGATGAGATGGAATCTGAGTTTGAATATAAAGTTCTTTTTTAACTAGATGGAGGTGTTATCACACTCCTGCAGGGAGTGTGGTAGAAGGGCAGAGGAGCCCTGGGGTTGGGAATTTGAGGTGCCCAAGAAGAAGTGAGAGAACTGAGGGAAGAACAATGAGAGCTTAGATACGAACTGAGCCTGCCTTCAGGTGGATCTTGCAGGTAACACCAGCTCACACTGTAAGGCCCTGACTATGTGTCTGATGGGCAATAGCTCATACAACCCTCTCTCTGGCCCTCTGAGGAAGTCTATCTTATGTTTTCTACTGCAGATGGGAAATCCGCTTTCTGAATGCGGGTTTCTCTACAATGAACCACTACATCATGGATTGCCTGCATCCCCAAGAATTCCACTACCAGAACACTCTTTGGTGGACAAAAGTTCTTGGACTTCTTTAGATGTAGCAGCTTATCCATTAAATGAGAATGGTCTTTGCTTTAGTTCACAATTTAAGCTTTTATTGTGCCAGAGTCATATCTGCATGCCACAGTCTCAATGAGCGGTGGAGTAAAGGAGGAGAGCAGTCTCAAGGGTTGGGCAGGGGCAGAGTCGGGTGGTCCATCCCGCAGAGCCCAGCATGAGACCAGGGGCCTGGCATCCCAGGGCTGGGGGACAGAGGGGCAGTTCTTCCAGCTGGTGGCAATATAGAGCCGAGCCTTTGAGACAGTTCATAGCCACCTGATTTCTTTTTCTATGCCCTGACCTTCTGCCGCACACTCCCTTTCATGCCTTCTCTCCACCCTCTAGTACATTCTCTTTCATCTAAATTCATTCACTTAAAAGTAAAAGGCAGACAAGGAGGACCCTTCCAAGTGATTTGTACAGCTCTGCATCCCCACGGAGCCAGCTAAACTTTTAGAGCTCTGGAGAGACCCTGGAGGGGCTGTTGCTATCAGTGCGGGAGAGAGGTCAGAGCTGAAAGGAAAGTGGCTGATGGGACTGAGCATCTGAAAAGAAGAGGAAATAGGCTTGCTTTATTTATAGCAGTGGAGAGACAGACAGATAATGCACATGGCATTCTGCTTGGAACGTACAATTTTTACGTCAAATCAAGTTTATTAATATGTATTTGTTTTAGTTTCCTTGTTACTAAAGCAAAGACAGTGCAATGGGACTTAAACAATGGGAATTTTTTGGCTCGTGGTTTGGAGCCTTGGGGAAATCCAAAATCAAGGCGTCATCAAGGTGATGCTTTCTCCCAGAAGACTGTGGCATTCTGGGACCGGCTGCTGGAGATCATTGGTCCTTGGCTTTTCTGTCACATGGCAAGCTACACGGTGGCCTGTCCTGACTTCTCCCTTCTCTTCCTGATTCCACTGAAGTTCAGCTTCTGGCTGCTTCCTCTGGCCTTTTCTTTCTCTGTGAGTGTAATGGTTTGAGTTTGATTTAATTATGAATTCCAAAAATATAGATTAGATTATGTTTGTAAACTAATCTGTTCA
>PVKH010000238.1:0-24683 GCA_004027955.1 Chaetophractus vellerosus
CATGGGCAATTTCCAGAGACCCACTCAGTGAAAAATGTAGGACACAAATTAGGAAGAGGAAAACCGCAGTCCCAAATCCTGCTATGCCAAGTCCTTTTCCAGGAATCAGGCCTCCTTGAGTCTTCTTCCACCACACTCAGACCTTGTCTACGAGTGTGGCTGGACGAGAACTTCGCACTTTAGGAAATGGTCGCAGCATTTATCCCAACTCTGTCAGGCTCCATAATTGCTTATAGAGAGCAGCCAAGGTGAGATGGAGGAGCAATTGCCAGAAGAGGGATTCTGAGTAGGGAAATTCAAGGTCTTGCTTTCCTTACCATTTGACTGGACCTCCAAATGAAGGGAAGAAGGAAGAAGGAAGGGAGGGAGAGGGGGAGGAAGGGAAGGAGATGAAAGGAAAATAAGAATGGCCATCTATTGAATTATTACTTTTTGCTGAGCATATATTAGATCTTTCATGATACATGAAGTATATATATTTATATACTCAATTGATTCTTATGTTGTCCCTGAAATCTATGTCATTAGATCCATTTTACAGATGATGAGCTTAAATAAATTGCTTAATATTATGCAGTTGGTTATAGTTTATATTTAAATATGAATAAAATAATATAATGATTTCAAAATAATAATAACAATAATCTCATTTAAGCTTTAAAAGAAGTATTTGAAGACATTTTATTCTTACCCAATTTTATAAGGAACTCAGGCTTTAGAAGGTTTAACAAAATAACGCACCAAGTCTCGCAGCTCAGTTGTCACTTGGAGTTGCCTAACTCCAAAGCGCTTGTTTTTCTATTTCTCATTAATGAAATATTTATATTTAATGAGATTATACAGACAAAATTCACTTGTTTTCCAAATATGCTTTGGAAGAGAAATATAGTTGGTGATTATGATAGACCTTGAACAGTTCAGTCTCTGTGCTAGTTCATGCATCTTACCTAATTTAAATGCTTTCTAAGTCCTTTTTCCCCAGTTGTTAAAAAGGAAAATCTCTTCTTCCCACGTCTCAACTAACCACTAATTGCATTTCTCCTATTTAGCAGATATGCACGTCTGTCAACTAAACCTGTTTTTCTCTCTTATTCCAAAGAAGCAAAGTTTCAGTGGCAATTAGGAATAATTGTTGTGATTTCTCCACCTACCTAACTCTGGTTTCCAACAGAGCAGCACATCCCATTAGCCTTTGAAGAAAAGAATGTTCAAAGAAAAATATGTCTTTTGAAAACCAAACACCATTGAGTTTAGATACAGTAATCTTTATTAAGTCCTTTCTCGGGGCAAAACAAAATAGATGATGTGTAAAAGCACACAGAGAGTAAAATACTAGGCTGTTTTTCTCAGAAATCTGTCAAATATTAGAGGAGTTAGGTAAGGGAGGGCAAAGTAACAACTATACTTTATGAACTGAAAGTGCTCAGAAGACCCCATGCCAAAAGGATTCTTTAGGTTTTACCTACATAAAATTCTAGGTCATTCCTTTGAGGTACAAATTCATGAAGGAGTGTCCCCATTTAAAATGAAACTTCAATGACAAAGTGTTGGGGCTCTGTCTGTGTAGGTGTCTATGGGTCAGGGGAGGGTGGTGCAGATTTCTTTGTGTATTTGTGGCAGAGAAGATGTGGAAATTGCATTAAAACATTTACTGCCTCTAGTTTCTAAAGAAGTTGAATATAGACTTGCCACGTGACCCGGCAATACCACTACTGGGTATATACCCAGAAGAACTGAGAACAGTGACACATTTCCACCATTCAAGGACCAACAGGCATTTGCACACCAATGTTCACAGCAACATTATTTACCATTACCAAAAGTTGGAAACAACCCAGGTGTCCATCAACAGACGGATGGATAAACAAACTGTGGTCTAGTCACACGATGGAATATTATGCAGCTGCAAGAAGAAATGAAGTCATAAAGCATATGACAACATGAATGAACCAGTAGGACATTATGTTGAGCGAAGCAAGCCAGACACAAAAGGTCAAATGCTGTATGAATGCATTACTATGAAATAAATATATTGTGTAATATATTGTTTGATTAAAAAAAATTATATGTATCCAGCACATTTAATTGAGAAATGTATGTATTTATTCATCTGTGTTTACTTTTTAGCTTTTAATTGTTTATATTTTCAATTATTAAATGCACAAAATAAAGTTTAAAAATGTAAAAAAACAAACCCATTTACTGCCTCTATAAATTTAAGTGCTTTCCACCTTGCAGGCACAGAACAAGACAAGAATCTGGGAAGACAATGCAAAGTTCTGAGATGATTTATTGGCTAAGTTCTAGAAACCCAGTCTCTCTGGTTGGGCTTTTACCTTAAATTGTCTCAAATTGGTTATGTTGGATTTTAAATTTGGTTCTGGTGGAGGTCTGGGGCAGTGCAATGGGAAGCGCAGCCCACAGCGTGTGAGAAAAGACAGCATGTTACTCACAGATCCCATTGAGAGGGGAGGGCCACGAGGTGTCCACGGGAAGCGCGATCAGTTCAGGTTGCTCAACCAGCAGTTGGGGAGCACTCAGAGCAGAGGAACCCTTGGGCTTTTGCCTTTATTGTGTTCCGGGGGTGGAGGTCAGTGGATTTCCCGCGGGAGTCAAGGATTGGTTGATTTAAAACAAATGCCAGCGAGATGGGTAAGAGACTGGACGTCCCAGGGTGTTGGGGATTATTAGTTGGGACCAGCTGTGGGTTCTACGTGAGGTGTGTGGTTGGTGTGGGGGGCTGGCCGCACACACGGGTTTGTGCTCCGGGGACGTTTATGCGCTACATCTGGAAAGCTACTTATTCACGAGATCAAAAGTCAGTGTTGAGACAAGTGACTTCAAGTAAGTTGGATGCTGAGGCAGCACACAAAAACATTTAATGCTTATGGCATAAGTTATAAATCCTCACGGGGGCCCTCTATTTGTAGAGAACTTCGCTACTTAGCTCTAGATTTCTCCAAATTTGTTTCCATCTAGTTGCAGTGTGCTCATAATGCAGTAGAGGGTAAAAGTGAAAAAGAAGTCATTCAAAAACTAAGGTTTGCAAGAACTAGTCCAGAAGATATAAACAGGCTAGCAATAAGGATGAATGCATCATTTATTCTATCAAAACATTATCTTCATGCTGTTTCAGTTATCATCTGTAATCTTGGATGTGCACATTCTATTTACCAGATTTTTATTCCAGCCTGCTTTTAGCTATCAATATAGACCTTGACATTTAATCATAGAGCAAAATGGATAAGCACCTCACGGGCTGACAAGAGGGCTTCTTATTCTAAAACACCTCCATCCTTCTTACACTTCCACCATTCAAGCTGCCAGGTCATTAGAGAAGACAGGGATTTTGTCTCCTGGTAAAATAAGTCATTGTTGCAGCCCTCTCCTAATTGGAATTTTATCTGTTTAACTTGGTAGCTAATTTCACGGCACAGATAAAATGAAAAAGAGAGTGGGAAGGGAGGGTCATGGTCAAAGAGGTCCTAAGAATTTTGAACTCAGGCTTAGGGAGTGGTGAGCTTTGCTCAAAATCAAAAGGACTCTTATTAATGGTCAGACCAAATGAACTGCAACCCAAGCCATTTCTCCTTGGACACAAAGGAAGAAATGGGTTGTTGCCCTTTTTCATATTAATTTCAATTATTAGAAATGCCACCTTCCCCCCACCCCATCCTAGTTTTCCAAAATAACATAAGAATCTTGGGAATGTTAGCACAATCCCCCTGTTGGGATAAAGTTACTCCATATGAAATGTTCTGAAACTTCAGTGGGAGTTGTCCAGTTCCAATGTTGGGGGCTTTGGTTTCTTGTCTCATCATTTCCACTATTCTTTTTACTTACAGCATAACTTCAAACATAACTTCCCTATTTCCTTCCCTGTAACTTAATCTTAGCAATGCATCTTCATATAAAGCCTCTCAGTCCCCTGTGCTAATCCCAAGGACATATTATTTGGAACTCCCTGAACTTACTTTGACCTCTTTTGCACAGCAAAGCTCTGGACTAGATGACTGATGATTCTGAGAGTAGCCTCCTGAGGCCAGAGAGGGAAACTCTTCATGTGAGAAGGAAATGCCCGGCTGTTTCCACTCTGCCTTGGACTGCTCTATTGGATTATTCTCCACAAGTGAATTTTATTGAATAATATTGTTTGCAACCTGAGATTTGGGGCTCCTGAATTTAAGGGAAAAAAGACAGAGTAGGGAATAGAATCAAAATGAGTTTTCATTGAGGTGTACTTCATTTTTCCTTCACAATTACCTCAAAAGCAAGTTCTTACCAATGGGTCCCCAGGTGCCTCCTCAGATAACATAGCAACAGAGAAAGTAAGCACAGATGTTATGTGTGCAGGTGAAGAATCAACTTCCCCAGGCAGGCTCTCTTGCTCTAATTAAGAGACAATGTTAGAACAGGGCAGGGAAACACACACTTTCACTGCTAGTTCTGGCTCCAGTAACCAAAGCCTTCCTCTTGGGGAAAACACTAATCATATTTAACCCAATGGCTTAAAAAAATTAAAGCAGAATGATTTTTCAGGCAGAGGAGCTTGAATGTCATAAATGGTAGTTTATGCCAGGATAAGAGAGGGAAGGAGGTGAGTGGTCAAGGAGTGTACTAGGGGTACAATGTGCAATAACAAAAGGGGAAATGGAAGGTGACTTCAGAGACCTGGGAGCCAATACTGAGTCTTTTCTGGATTAGTAGCTAGACCACATTGAGATGTACTAGTTAGTGTCTTTCTGATGCATCAGATCTGTAGCTAGTGTATCTGATATCTCAGATAGTATCTGCCATACCTACCTATTTCGAGGATTCTTAGTCCAGAAATTTGCTTTCAAAAACAAAAGATTTGCATGCAAGGCATGGTTATTAGCTTATTACTACATAGGACTTAAGCAAAGATTTAGCACTTCTCTTGGAAAAAATGCCAGAAATACTGAGCTGTTAATTTTCCCCTTTTCTCACTGACCCAATCCAGTTTCCACCGTGCTCTATTCCCTGGGATACTTAGACTGCCGCACCCTTGCCCTCGGCTTGAATTAGGTTGGACCTGTGGGAGGCGCTGGCAGTACATGGTAAGCCAAGAAGAAAGAGAATTTAAAATGCTTATTTCTGCCATTCACTTCCTTCCTTGATGCCATAGTTCTTCCAATAGGTGGCCTTTCTTCTCTGGTTCTTAATCTCCCCAAGCGGCAGGCCAATGAGAAGTGAGGAGTAACACTCTGTCAACATCCCCTTCATTAAACTCTCCTCCTTTCAGCCATTTGAGTGTGAATTTGGTTCTTGCTCAGATGTTGACCGCAATTTTTGTTCCCACTGGTATTATAAGACCTAGTGGTTTTGAGCAGATCTCAGAGAAGTTACAGGAAGGGGATCTATTAGCTTATTCCTAGATTATGTAAGCATCTTTCTTCATTGTAAGGCACCTACAGGCCTCTTTTGAGCCTTACATGAAGTCCTCTCCTTTAATCTGTTGTTTTTGGGTTAACCCTGAAGATCCCTGTTAAACTGAAACTCAAAAAAGTGCCACAAATTCGGTTAACACTATTTTGGCCTAGCTTAATTTTTCTAGGCAGCTTCTGTAATTCATAAGGAAGAGGTATCCTCCATTCATTCACTTATTCACTTATTCATTTGTTCATTCATAAATTTGGTCAGTAACTTGAAGGATATGCCTCTCTTTCAGTCAGGAATCTGGTAGAAAATAAAAGGAACACTACTGGCATTGCAGAGAGAGTGATAATTGCAGAAGCTGTTTCACTACTAGGCCTGAAGGTGCAAGAAGAGGGGACATTGTAACCAGAGCCCATGGAGAACTGGGGCTGTGGAATCAGTCTACTAGAAAGAGATCTTACTTGTAAACAATATAGCCCCTGCCAGAAGAGTAGTAGGCAGGCAAAGAGGGAGTGGGAGGAAGTATTTCTATTTTTCTCTCTTCCTTCCCTTAAATTTCCTGATGGTACCTTCTTTGATTAAACCCAATATTAAATCATAAGATCAGGGAGTCTAAGTGAGGCAGTTAATATGGTCAGTCCCTTAGAGGACAGATTTGGGAAGGGAAGAGTAGCTCTGGGTGTCTGGTAAATAAAAAAATAACCAGCATGGACTTCAAGTGATGCAGGAGGTGAATATATAAGTCCTGATGAAAAAAGAGAATCTTGCATACAAGGAAATCAAAATGAAAGGATATCAATTCCAGAGGCAAGACTGGTACTGGTTTTTCATATTGTCACCTGCACTGGTCCAGGCTATCTCTTTGGGCAAGTATGGCTGTTTTCTTTTGTTTGTTTTGTTTTGTTTTTAGATTTCTATGGATTTGGTATGGCTGTTCTTTATAACAACAAGTTTTTGTTTATAGTCCATTAAAACAGACATTAACAGCAAAATTGGTTCTTCAGTTCTTGGTTTGAATGGATAAATTAGTTTTGGATGTTCTATTGGCCACCTCATTTATGTCATAAGATTGTATCTGTATCCTTTGTCACAAGGGATAAGCCTCTTGTCGCTTCCCTGGGATGGTATTGCACAGAAATACAAAAACTAGAGTTTCCACCCCCACCCAACTACATGCCATGTTTGGCCAAATTAATTGATACTTCTGAGATAGAACTTAGAAATTGTTATATTCCAGCGTATGGTTTGTTACAGTGAAACAGTACAAGTAAAATCAACAAAGGCAAAAAGTGCATGGAGCAAAGTGTGGAGGAAACCAGGAATAAGTTTTAAAGTGACCACTCCCAACAGAGTCACACAAGATGTGACTTTCTTTTTTAAACGAATTGCATGTATTTAATGGTCTTGTTGTCAGGGCAAGACTTTCTTCCCATCACACCTCAGCTACACAGGGACCTCACCAGCCAACCATGGGCGATGCTCTACGCAGGTGCCTTCTGGGATCAGGAGCCCGTCCTGGGTTGGGCACAGGTGAGGGCCCAGGTGTTCTTAGACGGGGGGGCTTTTCAAACTCTGTTCAGCATGCATCAGGTCCTCAATGTGTGCTTGTGTAGTGGAGGCATGGACAGCAGCTAGCCAATGGATACGGCCCCAGCAGAAACAAGGGTTGGCCAGGTTGGCTGTTCTCTCTGCCCAGGGCAGGGGCTTTCCTTGCACAAGAGCCATTTCCTCTCCTTGGATCCCATACCCACCAAAGCTGGGCTTCAATCTCAACCTACCCAAATGCAACATGGCCCCAGTGTGGAAAAGGGAAATGTGATGGGCTCAGTGCATAGACACAGACACCAAGGCTTGGGGAGGGTTGGTACTAACCCTGTCCTATGGCTTTATGAGAGATGGAGCCTGGGCCCATATGGTCCTCCAATATGGCACTCATTTTCCAGGGCTATTCCTCTCTCTCTGACATTGTGTGACAAGTTGGAAATGTTGCCAACCAAGGAAGCTCTTCTGAGCCCGGCTATCCAGAGTTTGTATTGGGGTTAAGACATGTGGGCACACAGTTTCTACATGACCAACTGCAGTTACTGAAGCACCAAACCACCAAAGAGAAAGCAAACACTCACCCTAGATCACATTGTTAATATAAACCAACTGGACAAACTGGTTCAACATGGCTGAAGGATGCAGTCTTGCAAAATTACTCTTCTCAGATAGAACATCCCAAGAGTTCAGTTCCCAGGAGCCAGCAACAGTCAAACAGATCTTTCTTGGGAATGTGTAGGGCTTGAACCAGTCAGCTCTGCTGAGCTAACCCTCTCTCACATTACTGTAAAAGTGCTATGTTGAGTTTTATGATTCTTCCCCTAATATGAAAAGCACTTCTGGAAAAATAATCTAAATAGTCCATGTCTATACTTTCTTTAATTTGAAACTAGCTACCAAAAAAATTGTGAGACTAATCATGTTGACTCAGGTAGCCCCAGATTCTCTACATGTCTTTATCTAAACTCCAGGGTTCACTGAGTCTCTTATTACAAGTTCTTCTACCATCAAAACCCATTTTCAGAAGAAAGACTTGGAGATTATAATTTTCTACTCAGAGTAAGCCTAAGTCTCTCCTTATGGGGAGTTTACACCTCAATGTCCAACTCTTTCTGTAAAGTGAAAAGGTTTTATCTCTGGTAAATGGAGAAGGAAGTCCCTGGGAAATCATCCTGCTGGACTCTCACTAATCCCAGTCCTCTACCTTAACTAGTGTGGTATTTCATGTTTGGGTGAAACCGCCTTATAGAATTTTATACTAAACAGTTATTTGTAACTTTAATTCCAAAAGACTTTACCATTAGCCATCAGCTCACTGTTATTCACATGATAGTTAAACCTAGTAAAATAGCTTACAATGTTATTTCTGACCAAATTATTGGGTGAAACATATGCCTCTTTCCTTTCCTGATAGAAAATACATAAGCCAAATCATAAATTAAACAAAGTAGGATGAGGCCCTCTATGTATCCATAAATAACATGGGGCATTTATCCAATCTTTGGATCAGTATTTCTCAGGTAATTTCCTTTAACTAAAGATTGTCTTTTTGAAATAAAACCAATATCCAGGAACAGATTTCATATATTCATGATTTTCTCTTGCCTTTATTCCTGACTGAATTTCTTTATTAGAGAAAGTGTGGGTTTACAGTACAATGATCCATATACCACCCTATTAACACTTTGCATTGGTGTGGAACATTTATTACAATTGATGATAGCATAGTTTTATAATTGTACAATTAACTATAGTCCATGGTTTAAATTAGGGGTCAATGCTTGTACTGTAGTTCCATGGATTTTTAAAAATTCTGTTGCCATATATACAATCTAACATTTCTCTTTTTAATCACATCCAGACATATATTTCAGTACTATTAATTACCTCCATAGTGTTAGGTTACAATCACCACCATCCACTACCAAAAATTTCCATCATTCCTAATAGGCGCTTTGTACATTTTAAGCCTTAACTTCCCATTCCTTATCCCCACCCCATCTTCTGGTAATCTATACTCTAGATTCTGACTCTGAGTTTTCTTATTTTAATTGTTTCAAATCAGTGAGATCATACAACCCTTGTACTTCATGCTTGGCTTATATCACCTGTCAAATTGATCACAAGGGTCATCCACAGTATTGCTTGTCTCGGGACTTCATTCCTTTCTACGGCAGAGCAATACTCCATTGCATGTACATACCACACTTTATCCATCCATCCATCCACTGATGGACACCTGGGCTGCCCCATCCTTCGGCAACTGTGAACAATGTTGCCATGAACATTGGTGTGCAAACATCTGATTGAGTCCTGGCTCTCCATTCCCCTGGGTACACACCAAGCAGTGGAACTGCCAAATCATATGGCATTTCTACACTCAGCTTTCTGAGGAACTGCCAAACTGTCTTCCACAGGGGTGGCACCACTTTACATTGATACTGACAATGAGCGAATGCTCCTACTTCTCTGCATTCTTCCCAACACCTGCTTTCTGTTTCTTTCTTTTTTTTAACAGCATTCCTTCCAATGGGTGTGAAATGGATTCTCAGTGTGGTTTTGCTTTTCATTTCCCTTATGGCAAATGACACTGAGCATCTTCTCAAGTGCTTTCCAGACATCTGTCTGTCCTTCCCGGAGAGATGTCCATTCAAATCTTTTGCCCACTTTTAGATTGGGTTATTTGTCTTTGTGCTGTTAACTTGAATGACTTCTTTATATATTCTGGATAATAAACTTTTATTGAATATGTGGCTTCCCAATATTTTCTCCCATTGTATATGTATAGGTTGTCTTTCACTTTCATGATAAAGTCCTTGAGGTGTGAAAGCTTTTAATTTTGTAGAGGTCCCATACATCTGTTTTCTTATCTTGCTTGTATAAGGATTTTAAGTGAAAAGCACAGTGTGTGTATACAAGCAGTGATAGTTGAATGGCACAGAGTAGGTATGTGTGCCAGGGGAACAGTGTGATTGTGCAATAGATGTATTTCTTGAATAGAACAGAGTTGAGTAGCAAATGGTGTGTGCAAAGAGTGAAAGTTGGATGACAGCAGGTGTGCAAATAGTATATTTTGAATGATGCAGAATGAGTGAAGAAGGAGTGGAAGCTGCAGTTTTTGTGTGCATGGAGTGATGGATGAAGAGTACTGAGTGGGTAATAAAGAGTCCAATTCCATTTTTTGATGTGTGGCTGCTGACCCTGACTGAATTTCAACTAAGTAAAAGTGTTGAGACCACCTACTAACATACTTGGAAGCGAAATGGAAAACCATCCATGAAATCTTGATAGTCATATTATGCCTTCCTTTTCTCCCTACAAAGTCTTTGAAGAAACACAAAACCATTTGTGTTTGTTAAGCAGCTGTGTTTCAGATAATGTAATTACTAATAGCACACTCTATACTCTAGGCAAAGGTATGTACATGTGAATATTTGTTTAAATGTATGTGTTTATCGGGATGCCAGTTTGTTGCAATATATAGGTACATGTTCATGTAAGGCTCTTTATCACACAGTGTTTGTTTCAGTACCATTGGTCTCTTCTTTAAAATAATTTATAGAAAACACACAGAAATGAGAAATATAAATCTACTTGTCCAATAATTCATTTGATAGCCCAGAAGGTGGTAATAGTACAGTCCTCTTTGGGATATAAGGTTTTGTTTGATGACATGAGAAAGGAAAGCAGGCCCCTTGAGATATTTCTATCCTGGACACCTTATAAACCTAGAGAAAAGGACATAGCAGAATGTGTTCTATTTGCTAAAACCCGGTAGATGTTTGCCTCATTGTGGCACCACTCTAGGGCATTTTTTTCCATTTCTTATACAAAATCAGCAGTATATGAGAATGTTATAGATTGAAGTCCACTGCTGCTGGCAATTTTTAAGATAAACAATTAAAAGTAGAGATTTCTACAATATAATTTTATTGTAGCAAAACAAACATGGCAGGTATTTATAAAAAATAAAACATAGGTGGGGATATTTCCGTGACCTCAGGCTACCATGGTATTAATTTAGAAGTATAGAGGAAAACTATAGCACCTCTTTCCAATTTCCAATCACACAGTTGCAGCCTGGAGTGCACTCTCTAGACAATAGCCAGGGTGACCTTTATAAAACACAAATTGAATCATGCCAACCCTGCTTAAATTTTCTCAGTAGATTTTCATTATGTTTAAGATCCAAACTGATACCAAAGGCCTAAGTGCTTTTACCCTTAGGCTCTATTCTCAACAGCTTTTCCTGCCACTGTCCCTCTTACCTTATTTCACAGGACCACACCACCTTCTTGTCTCCAGACCAATCACTCGTTGGCCTTTGCATGTTTTGTATTCTGCTCCTTCTGTCTAGAATGCTCTTTGCTTTGCTGTACAGCACTGGTTTCTTCTTTTTCTTCAGGTGGCTACTCAAATGTTATTGCATAAAAGCAGCTTTGCCTAAGAACTCTCAATTATTTTCCAGCACTTGGGTTGTTTTCTCTATATCATAAATTGTTGTAATTTTATGTAATGTCCCAAGTTCACTAACTCCTCTTTCTCTCCTCTTGCATCACATTTATTGTCAGAACTGCATTTATGTATTTATCCATTGGCTCAGATCTACCCTCTGTCATTGTCCTTGTCCCTGGTATACATCACAATCCTTGCCCTCCAACAACTACTTAATTGCACTTTTTCAGTAGACTATTTATTCCCTTAATTGATTGACATTACTCATGGAATCTAATAGGCATTGAACTCTTTTTTAAGTGCTTTGGGTGCATTTTTTAGCAAAACAGAGAAGATTCTTGCTCTTGTGGAGGGTTTATTCCAAGAGAGAAAAACAGACATTAAACAGATAATCACAGAGAGTACTAATTAATTCCAATGTTGATTAGTGCTTCAAAAAATCCAGGATTCTAGGACTGCATATAAACCTATCCTAATCCTAAAGAATTAAAAGGAGGTGTCTACTAAAGGGGAGAGGTTGTTTTGGAACAGGGAGATGCATAGTGTAACCAGGATAATGAAAAAAGTTAGTAGGGCTACATAATAAAGGGCAAGGAGAAGAATCATGCAAAATGGGTTGAAGAGAAAGCAAAGACTATATGATGCAGTACCGAGGAAGCTTCACCAAAGATTTTGGAATACATTTTAAGAGAAAGTGTAGGTCATAAAAGTGAATGATCAGATTTGTGCTTCTGAAAGATCACTTTTTTTGTTAAGAGTTGATTGAAAAACAATAAGAGTATCAAAGAATCTCTGTATCTTGCTGCTTGCCTGACAGATGACACTCAAAATACATTTGGTCAGTAAATGCTTCAACTATGGAAGAAGAGATTACATTTCCCATTAAGACTGTAAGATTCTTGAGAACAAGAAATATGATTTTAGGTCTATTTATCTCCCTTCCTACTGGCTTCCAACAAAATATATAGAACATAGCAGGTGCTTACTTTGTATTTTGCATTGTCTTGACTTTCCCTCTTTTTCCAACTCCTAGAGGTGCAAATATCTTTTCAAATCATTAGGCCACAAAAGTCACTCCTATCTGAGGTCATGTCTACTATTCTTGATGCTCTTAGAATTTGGAGAGTAATTTTTAATAGTGTTCTAAATATAAAGAAAGGAAAAGATTTCTTTACTCCCAATAAACACAGGCATACATAAGTATACACTCGTAGATTGCTATGAAGGCAGAAAAGGAATGAGTGAGGATGTGTTAATGAATATGTTCTATGTCTTTTGTTTGGTTTTGATGAGCCCTATCTTCATTTTCTGTAATCATTGGACTTTGCCCATTTGCTTAAATGTGTGTGCAATGGCATATGACGGGTGAATAAAAATTGGCAGTGTGGTCATTTCCACTCTAATCAATATTTCCTTCCACTCAATTAGTGTGTGCTCTATGGTTTTGATGCATAGTTATTGGTGCTTCCATTTTGCTATAAAACTTAAGTGTTGCACTTTCAAGTGGCATCATAATTGCTTTATTAGTCATTAAAATAATTTGCAAAATGTTGAAAAAATGTCCTTGCCAAAAGCCCTAGCATGAGATTCATGTAATGATCCATCCTACCCCTTCTAGACTTAAAAGACTATGATGCCTTTTGCTTCCACATGGTAAAATCTTCTTTTACTAAGGACAACAATTAAATGAATGTGTTAAAAAGTTATTTTTTTCTGTATTCAATTCATCTCTTAAGGTTTCTGTAAATATCATTTGATTTATTTTTTCTTCCCTATCTTCTTTCCCACTGCTTAATTTTTTTGGTTTATTTTTCATTTTATTATTTTCTCCTACTTATTGCCTCAAGAGCTCATATTATAAAATAGAACTACATATCTAGGTGTGTATTTTTTAATTGAAGAAAATTACAAACTTTTATTTTCAAAGTGCCTCAACTAATTGGGTTAGTTACTTAGTTACTTGGTATGAAAATAATTTTAATCTTTGAAGTCTCACCAAAAAAACTTGCACCCTACCGGTTGGCCCCAAATCCTCCTCCATGGCTATCATTGTTATTCTCTATTTGGTCGCTAGGTGACTTAGCTTGGTGCCCCACCTCATTCCTGGGTTATGGGGCTGTTGTGTTGGTTAAATATGTGTTGATTGGTTAGGTTATGGTGTCCACTTGTTTGGTCAAACACTGGCATGATGTTGCTGGAGAGGTACTTTGTAGATGTAATTAGTATTTACAATCATTTTGCTTTAAGTAAAAGAGAATACTTTTCATAGCAAGGATAAGGCTCATCCTTGAACAGAGGTTGAGCTATCCAGTTGGAAGATTTAAGAGACATGAACTGAAGTTTCCAGAAAAAAGAAGAAATTCTACCTCAAGATTACAACATCAGGTCCTTTCAGAATTTCCAGACTGCCAGTCTTCCACACAGATTTTGGACCCAAAACATCAATCAGCTCTTATCAGAATTCCCAGCTTCCTGGTTGGCCCTACAGATCTCACACTTGCCAGCCCCCACAATCATGCAAGCCCATTCCTTAAAATAAATCTCATGTATAGTCATATATTCTATTGGTTCTTTTTCTCTGGATAAGCCTGACTAATACTTTACATAATATGGTTTTATGACTCTATCAGTCATCTTCTTTCTGCCTTGTGCACCTGGTTTTTCTTGTAGCCATCAATTATGTTGAAGGAGAGGGTTCTTGCCTTAATAGTATCACAAACTGTTAATGGTTTATTAAAGAGAAGACTTTTCTTTCACAATTTTTAGTACAGTTCTCTCTTTCAAGGAAATTGGTATCATCTCCTCCCAAGATTGGGAAATTGGGAAAAATGATCCAAAGCCATTTTTTTTTCTCTACCAAGAATGAACTCATTTCCAGAACAGAGGGTGAATGGATCGCTGCCACCACCCATCTTGAAACATCATCTGCAGAGTTGTGACTGATGCTCTTTTGGTGGTATTCACTGGGCACTTTCACAGTCCCTCTTGGGCTACTCAAATTACTTCTCCAAGGGACCTGACTGGTCATCTTGAAAACTGACCCTCTCGAGGGCCTATTAACTGTCCAAAGGCCAATGGACCGCATACAGACAATAACTTAAGCACTTCTGTGAGATTCTTATGGCAAAATCTCATGGTGTTTCTGCTAAAAAAAGTCATAGTAAGTAAGTGTAACTGATTATATCTGGAATTCCAAAACAAAAATCACACTAGCTATGTTGGCTATGTTATTTTTGACATTATATTAGCATCTGCATCTTTGGATCAGAAGCCCTTAAGGGAATTTCATGGAAAAATTTTCCATAGGATTGTGCTAAAGAATTCCAGTCCTCTTGCAGTTCAAAGGCTTGGTGGTAATCAACCATAAAAAAAAAGCTAAACCAGAAAAGAAGGACATATTTATAACTGAGGTGAAATATTACATTTATATAAACAGAATGAATTCACTAGAATTTCAGGACACTATGTTCCCAGCTTTGAAAGGAGATAAATAGACCAAAGCATATGTGATTAGGTCTGTACATTTGTTTGATTTTCATTGACATATCCATTTTCATTCTGATATTTTTCTGCTAGGCTAAAATCCCACTTTCAGATTGTAGATAGTATAGTTGAACGCAAGGGAGGCCCCAAGGATTACTCTGGAAAACCTGGTGATTAGACATATTAAAATAAGACAATATAAGTAAGTAGAAGTATTTACAGTAAAACGGTTTTGTTCCAATTTATGGACTCCTTTACATCTACTCTGTCACTTTCCACAAAGTAATAACACAGGACATAAACTAGAGGAAAATAAGCAAAAAGCAAACAAAGTGTGGGAAATATATCTTGGTTTCATTTGTGTCAAAACAGCACTAAACTGGAGAAATATATTCAGCCAAGGTGCTATTTGGAATTTATTTATAAAGGCTACAGTCTCTGGCCTAATGCTCATTAGCTTTGTCCTTGTTGCCTAGTTACAGATTTATAATTTTGTCGCACTTGTTATTGATGGCTCTAATGGAGAGAGCAGCAAGCAAAGGCCTGATGAAAACACTTTAAATCTCTATTCAGAAACATTGTTAACATTTTTTGCGTGTGTCTGTTCTTGTTTTTTAAGGACATCGCTGGAGAAGTGAAGCCCTTAAAAAAATCACAAGAAGCAGTCTGAAGATGGTCTGTTTTTCTTTTGTTAGAGAGGTGCATTGTTAAACGTACTTATTTCATAAACAGTATTTCTTTGTATAAAGGTAGTGAACCAGGTTAATAATTGCCCCCCATATGCTAGGGATATTTGGGGTGCAGTGGAATATTATTAAAGCATTCCTTATCAGAGACAAGCCATGAATTGCCTGCAGACCAAGTAAATACAATGAAAAACAGTATATCAGTGTGAGCGAAATATGTGAAATCAAAATGGTAGCTCTATAGCTGAATAATAATACTGACAATAAAGATGGATGCTTTATAATATCCTGAAAAGCCTTCATTTATAGGCTTAGAGGCACTCTGCTCTTGGGTGTTTTCATCCACAGCTAGATTAAAATTTCTACCTCTCAATGAACTTTATACATGGGAAAATAGAGTCAGAGGAGTTAGATGAAAATCAGAGGCAACCTTTTGGTCCGTGGTTCTCAAAGTGTGGTCCCAGAGCAGCATCTCCAGAAATTATGAGAAATCCAGACTTTCAGGGCCCTACTAGGTCAGAAATTCTGAGTGGCAAGGACCAGCCATCTGAGTGCTAATAAATTTTCTGGGTGATATCAGCATACTCAGAGCTTTGAGAATCACTGCTCTAGAATAAGGTTTCCCAACCTCAATACTATGGACATTCTGAGCTGGACAATTGCTGTAGGGGGTTTTCATCTACATTGGCCTTGTAGGAAGTTGAGCAGGATCCTTGGGTTTTACCCACCAGATACCAGTAGCACCTATCCATTTGTGACAACTGAAGATGTCTCCAGACATTGCTAAATGATTACCGAGGGACAAACTCAACCTCCATTCAGATCTACTGCTCTAGGTCGATAAATTTATATTTTATTTGGGACTTGTTAAGTGAAGATTTCTGTGGCCAAACTCTAGAGTCTGAATTAATAACTGTATGGAATGACCCTTTCCCTTTGTCTTTGACAGGGAATACCTGACAGTGGCCCACGGGCCCTATTTTGAGAAACAGCTCTAAATCAATGATTCTGAAACTTTGCTACATTTTTGAAGACTCTCTATTTGTGGTGAGTTCAGTGGTCAGCCACGTTTGAGAAGCTTTTCTAACTCATGAGTTTTCTTCCCTGGGTTAACATTGGAATCCCCTGGGGAACCTGTAAACCTCTTAATGCCCAGGCCCTACCTCAGGACAATTAAATCAGTATCTGTGGGAATGGAGAATGGGCATTAGAACAGTGATTCTCAAATTTTGTTGAACAAGGAAATCATTTGGGAATCTGTGTAAAGTACTGAGGCTTAGTTCCCATCCCAAAACCTTCAGATGTAAATAGTATGGGATGTAAATTTCTTATTTCAGGTGATAGTGATGTGATGCAAAGTTTGGACAACAGTGCGTTAGAATATCTCTGAAGCTTTTCAGATGTTTCTTTAGTCCAACTGGGGAAGAAAAACCTGCAGTGGGCTTATCCCAAGAGTAAGCTTAAGTGTCTGGCTTAAGCAGTTTTTCTGATAACTAAAGTAGAGTGAATGTTTCTGTTGAATCCTATGAATTGCTAGCAACTAAAGAAAAATACCTTGTGATGGTTTGAGGCTTTGCACATTCCAGAAAAGTAGGTTCTTAGAGTTAATCCATTCCTTTGTGTGTAAACTTACTGTAAATAGGGCCTTTTGATTAGGTTACTTCAGTTAAAGCCTGGTTCAAGTTGGGTCTTAAACCTTTCACTGGATTCCTTTTTAAGAGAATATTATTCAGACAAGCTAGTTGCTAGAAGCAAGGAAACCTAGAAGTGAAGAGAGAGACCAGGGGATGCCACCACGTGCCTTGCCATGTGACAGAGGAGTCCAAGATTACCAGCAGGCAGTCTTCAGGAGAAAAAAGTATCACCTGATTATGCCTTGACATGGACTTTTTTCTCAGCCTCAAAATGTAAGCTTCTAAGATAATAAATCCTCATTGGAAAATCCAACCTACTTCTGGGATATTGCTTTCAGCAACTTTAGCAGACTAAAACATAGCTCAAAGAGGTATGGGGCACCAAACTGTGAGGAAAGTCTTTATGCTTCAGCCTTGGCAAAGACTTAGAATGGCAGAGAATTAAAGATTATTTAGAAAAAACTGCCCAATGGCATGTTGAAGATAATAAAGAATTGTGCCTGCTTTATGGGTGTCATAATTTTTAGAAGAATATCTTATAATCATTCAGCAGAAACTTTTCAATCAACTGATTGACTCATTCAAGCAGTTGAGACAATTCAGTAAGAAATTATTTTCTCACTTGCCTGTATAAAACTGAGGATGGCTGTAAGGTCTCAGGGCTGATCATTTTTTCAGGGGGCAAAAAATCAGGAAGTAAATTAATTTTTCCAATAATATACTCCCTTTCTATACTTTAATGCACATTTTCTACCATATGTATATAAACTGTGTTACCCATTATGAGAGTTACAAGAAGGAATCAGAGAGCTCTCTGCTTTCACAAATTGACTATTCATACCATCTTCTTGATGGAAATCATCTTTAATTCACTGAGTTCTTCCTAAAATTCCATTATGTTCTACCAATACATTAATACAAAGCCTTTTAGCAAAGTTAAAAGAAAAAGTTTTTTCCAGAGTGATACACCTTAGAGATCTACTGGTTCCTTTGAGCCTTTAATATCACATTAATCAAAGGCAGACAGAAAGGTTGTATTTATATTAGGCAAGAAGCAAACGGGTGGTACAAGAGCTTATAGCAATGTAATTCTTAAATGGAGTTCACCCTTCCTTCACGTTGGCCAATTTTCTGCGTAATTCTCGATCCTATGTCATGGCCGCGGGGGTTTGTTGGTTTGCTGGTTTCCTTATCTTCTTCTTTGGACTGAGTATAACACCAGCTGTTCAGAAGCTCGGACTCTGCCAATCTTTGGCCTCTGCCTAACCTTTCTATAAAGTTCCTCACTAGTGAAATAAAAGCTTTGAATTCAGTCAGTGGTCTTTTTTGTTGTTTATTTTAAATAAATGCCTGTCCCTTTTTAACCAAAATTTCACTCAAAGGTTTAATGTAAGAAACATTTCAAAGTGGAGGTGCTATGACTTATGAGGTAAGATGGGGTGCCTACCTCATAAGAGCTTCCACGGCCCTTCAGGTGCCTTTTTGGAAAGCCCAGTTCCAGGAGAACATAATTTGAAAGTCATCAAATCAGATTTTTCTCTCATTACTTTTGGCTCTAGTGTTTTTGGTTATTTTTTGTTGATTAAAATGTGCTATTATAGACCTGTAAAGAAATACAAAATAGAGGATTTGTGAAGATACTGCTGAGGGACAATGTGGAGGTTGGAAGTTTTGAGAAGCATCTAGCACACATAGAGGTTTCAATACAAATCTCAGATTTTTCTATATTCCTCAGAAGCAGAAACTCGTCAGTACAACACAAGATATTAGGCCTTTTCAAATATTAAATGCAATCTATAGAAATGCCAAGTGCCATTAAATGCAGTGAGAGAAAACTGGAAAAGATTGCAGTTTTAATCTCTTTTGGGGGGATGGAGTTGGGAGGAGTCACTTGTACACACATCTTTCTTTAAAAGTAAATCCTAAACCTCTATATAAGGGTTATTCCTTCCACAACTCTTGTAGAGATATGACAGTTCAGGATACAGTGTTGATTGCAGAGTGGGATTTTAGCACAGTATGATATGTCTGTACTTCGGACCACACAGTTTGCAGCTTTTTCGGAGGATGTGCGATTTCTTTGAATGTTGTCCAGCAAGCTGAGGCACAATGCATCTTAACCAAGTCTTTTTGGTGGGAAATAAATAGCATGCTGGGACTTCGATTAGGGCCCAATGCAAAAGCATTTTGTGGTGAGGTTCCCAGTCACATTCTCTTAGCACGTGCGTATAAACAAGCACATGAAGTCTCAAAAAGCAGCTTGTGGACTGAGCTAATCGCCTGCAGTGGATCGAGGCAGGAGAGCTGGGCTAGTTGCCCATTGTTTACTGCTGATTGTAAGAATTAATAATGGATACTCTGAGCATATATTATTTATCAGGCTCAATCCTCGACAACACAGATCTATTGAGGTCACCAAAGCTATATTTTATTTAAAATCCAGAGCCTCACAACTAGAAACAAAGAGGAACAAAGTTAAGTTAAGTGGATCTAGGCAGGAAAAATATAACTCTAAAAGCCTCTTTCCTGGGTTAGAATTTTCTGAGCCAGAAGTATTAATAGGCAAGTTTTCTTTCAGGAGGCAGCAGCACAGGTGGATAAAAGTTTCCCACCAGGTTACAAAGGTGACCATTTTAGATCAATTAATGACTAAATGCCATACACATGATTTCATCAGAAGATGATATAATTACCTTAGTGGTTCATTGCCTAACTTTTAGGGCTCCTTTTGCATGAAATATCAGTAAGTAGTTTAACTTCAAAGAGGAAAACATCTCTCTGGCCACTGAAAATGCCTGCTTCATTTGTTCCCTGATATGGGATATCATTTAGCATGAGAGAGAGGGATTCAAATGAATTCCCTTGTAATCTTGCTTTCCACTCCATCTTCTCTCTTCACAAAGATATAAAACTGCTCTATCCTCAGTGCTCTTTGCATTTCATATCCCTTTCACTCATCGCTAGCTTGATGTAACCTGAAAATAGTACCATATCTTTTATTTCTGTGTATCCATCAAACCTTCAATCTTATAGCTTGCCATATTTAAAAAATGCATGTAAAATAAGTGAAGAAATAAATGAAAATAGGGACAAAGGTGATTATTATGTATTAGAAACACAAAATTTTGTTTAAAAAATGTGGACCACAAATGAAATCTAATTTGAATGGGACTCCTGATTTACATACCTTTTTAAATCCCAGAATTTTATAGGCTTCTCGGAGGAAGCAACTTGGTAAGTGTATAAATTTTTTTTCAGCCTACTGTGTGCCTTTTGTGTGATACCATATTTTAGGCTTTTGTATATAGCGCATGTACGCACATTGCCTTTGTGGCTTACCAAAATAACTGTGAATGTTGTGAATATGTGAACAATGATAAATCCTAAATTTTTAAAAAAATTTTTCATAGGAGAAACTGAAGCTCAGAAAGTATCTAAAGTCTTCCAGAGAGATGTTGTAACCAAAACTAGAAGTCAGATCTACTGATCTTCAAGGATCCTTTTTTATCATAAAAGAAGCCACCTCATCTACCATGTTCTGATTGGAAACTGATGGTTAACATACCTATGCCATGGAAGAGGCAATTAACCAGATATAAGAGTGATAAGTTGAACACTCAGACTTCGTGAAGGCTAAAGCCATTTCATTCTTCCTCTTCCATTACAGCTTCTCCTATAGCTCCTGGAAATCACTTAATGTGATTCCAATGGTTTTCAAAATGGCAAACACCAATAATAGGCCAAAACTATCAATAAATATAGCACATCCTTTCCCACAACAAGTGCTTATTGGTAACTAATTAATATTAGACATTAGTTCTCAACTATAAAATTCAATGTGCCTGGGTCAGAGTGTCTTAAAATTTTTTCATCTCACTTTCCTGTGCATTCCATTACATTAAAGGCATAAATTTAGGAAGTTTTGTCCCCTACTGCTTTCATAAGTCCAATTATAAGTACTGCTCACTTACTGGATGAACTCTTGCCTTGATAGGAGTGTTATTTCTTTTAAACCATGAGGGGATTCTTTGATAGACTTTTACATTGATGTCTTTATTTAGTTCTTTGCTTATTGGTGGAAATGTAGTATTCTAATGAATGCTTCTTTTCCAGAAATTAAGCACAATGTCCCAAGAGGATGTTTGAAGTTGGTGTGTTTCTTTAGTTGCAACTAGAAAAATATTTAGAGTTTGGGAAAAAAATTAGGGCAAATTAATTGTGCCTGTCAGTTCAACCATGTGCTCTCCAGCCATCTTTGTGATGCTATATAGATAACCCAGAGTGCTCTGGGAATAAGAGCAAAGGTAAAGGAAGGATAACAGGTTCAGAGGCAAAGAGTGGGTTTATTTAGTCTGTTTACTAAACCAAGGCAAATGTGTTACCTATTTCCACTTATTTAAGGGAGGTTCTCATGACCCTACACATCCCTATCCTCAAATTGATCCTGTTTGTTACAAATTTATTTAGGGCCAACTCTGAATCTACATTTCATCTATAGGTTTTATTGTTATTTGCGTGTTGCATTGTTTTGTTTAAAGTCCTTTCCCAGGTTATGTGCAAATTCTCCAGATGGATAACTTAAGCCCTTATCAGCCATGCACACTTTAGCATGAATCACTTTAGCAGAAACTCTCCCAGAGCAAATTTCACTGTTGATAGGAGAAAAACAGACAGATGCCAAATGGATTGATTGTAAGGGACCTCAGGAAGGAAGAAAAAAGGGCTCACAAAAATGAGACTAAGGAAGCTGAGGGCACACTGTATCACCTTTCCAGGTTGTTGCGTATGGGGATTTGTCCTATATGGGTTCAACAGTGGATCTGGCAATACACACATTGTATTCAGAAGATATGGACAGTTAGAAGTGGAAACCATGCTTGGAACAAGGCCAAATCCACTATAATCTCATAGACTTCAGAAGGCAATCCTAGAATATAGAGGAGGAGATAAACATGGTCCAAATAAGGAACAAGATCATCACAGAAGTGCTCAATGATTAAATATATATTTTAAGTGTGTGTGTGAAATCATGAGCTCTCATTCACAGAAAGTGTTCCATCAAGCGTTAGATGAGGAAGTGTCTGTGATGTTGCAAAAGGCATTCCTGGACTGGATGGGGGCTGAGCCAGATGAACTCTGTGAACTCTTTTTATTCCCAGAGCTGAACTGGTGCCCAGGTTTCTTGAGAGAGATATCCTTAACCTCTGGATCACACCCAGATCTTTTCCACTGTGAGGCACTGTATTAACTAACAAAGTAGGTCTTTAAAGGAAGAGAAAATATAGCACTGTGGTATAAAAAAGTAGACTTTAAAAACATTCCGGCTATGCTTGCCAGTCTCCGTAGATCATGAATATGTATATCAATATAATATCTATTTTTCTACAAGAAATTGTTACCATGTCATCAATCATCAAAGCTTCCCATCTTTTGCTTAGTAAATACAATGAATTTTATTAGCATAAGGTCCCTTCATGGTTCAAATGAAAAAATGAGAAGATAAAAACCTATTATTGATGAAAACTATGCTTCTTTTTTTACTTAATTATAATGGTCCTCTAGATATTGAATGCAGAGATAAATTGCACTTGAGAAAATGGTCTCAAGGACATACATTTATTCCATTTTCATTTATTTATTGGTATAAAGAGTGTATTGCTCATAACAACATTTTCCTTGAAGAAATTTAGCACTATCAATAAATTGTACTAGGGAAATGGAAGGAATTGGTTTAAGTAAAATATTATTTAATAATAAAAGTATTCAATAAGTATTCATTAAATACTTGCTTTACACACTACATTCTTAGGTGCTATGCCTATAAATTCTAAGAATAATACAGGGCCCTCATCATTAAAAAGCTTACATTCAAGATGTGACTAGTAAACTAAAACACGTAGAACAATTAGAGAACAAACAACTGCAAAGTTAATCAGTTCGTGATAATGCATGACATTTATCTTTCCTATTCCAGAGCATTTCTTTGCTTTCCTTGAGCAAATACTCAGAAAATTTTATTTTAATAGATAAATGCATTGCATGGGTAGTTAGCAATGGAAGAGATAATTATGAGCTTGGAAAAAAAGCTTTGAGTAGAGTTTCAACATAATCTGGGTCTCAAAGAATGGCTAGAGAGATGCTTATTCAATAGCAATCAACTGCTTATTTTCTATGCAAAAGATAAACTTATTGATGCCACAAATATTTACTGGAGTACCTAATATATGTCCAGAAGTATTCTAGACACCAGGAACTAATCATGGAAAAAAAGAAAAAAAAATTGCCTTGGAGGAAAAACAAAAAACTACAGTGGAAGCAAATCCAATAATCGGCATATCTAAAAGCCATCAAGGAAATAAACAAGGGCAAGTGATAGACACTGAGACTGCAAGGCTGAATAAGACATGTCCCTGGCCCAAAGTAAGAGTAACTCATGATTGATTAATTTATGTAGAGATGCAAAATAAATAAAAAGCAAAAGAAAATGATAGAAGTCTACATAGATCGTCATTTACAGTAGGAGGCAGTGTATGGGAATCTTGGGTTTGAGGTCAGAGGACCAGCTGTGAGATCTAGAAACACATTTCACCTCTGGAAATCTCAATATCTTCGCTTATGAAACAGCTGTAGTACCTTGTTAATAGAATTGTTGTGAGGATCAAAAAAACAATGCAAAGCTCTTTCCGATCCATTGCAAGTTCTCAAACACTGTAAACTCCTATCATTATCATAAGTTTATTTACTTGATTTAATTGTGATTGTAGCTTAATCACTGTAGCCTATGTTAATTATTTCTCACAGTTTCTCTTGACATACACCTTCTTGCCAAAATATGATGCCAAAGTCCAGAGAAGACCAATAACTCATTCAGGGTCTCTTGGCTAGGTAGGTGGCAAATCCAGGTCTGTGTGAACGCTGTACCTGAGTGAATAGCCATTCTATTGTTCTGTTTTCTGAGCTCAAAACTGTAAACCCAACTGATTGATGACCAGGAGTTCACTGGGCATAGGGAGAAACAGAATTAGACGTTTATTTTTTATTATTATTATTTTTTTAAAGATTTATTTATTTTATTACATATCTCCCCTCCCCCCCTGCTGCGGCGACTCGCCGAGACTGGTCACTGCGCAGGCGTGGCTTTCCCTGCTTGTAGGCGGCTTCTGCTTCCATTCACGGTGGGCTTTCAGTTTGCGGGTGGCTGGCTGCACTCCATTCGCGGGCGACCTGTCCTGTCCGTGGCAGCTTTTTACCCTGCCCACGGCGGCTCTGGCCCGCCCATGGCGGCTTGCCATTCTCAAGGCGGTCTGCCCGCTAGGAGAGGTCCCCGGGAACCGAACCCGGGGCCTCCCATGTGGTATGCCGGCGCCCTATCCACTGGGCTATATGGCCGGGCCCCGGAACTTTTTATAAATGTCTGGATTGTGTTTCTGGAGTGAAGGAGAGGAAATGTGGAAGAGTGAAATTAGATAGCTTAACGCAGTGGCTT